>PQXP01000097.1:0-72296 GCA_002973495.1 Apiotrichum akiyoshidainum | reverse complement strand
TGGGTGGGTGGTGATGAGTGTGGTGTGTAGATGGGATGGGGTTTTGTTAAAGAGGAGAGATGTAAAGAAATGAGAGATAGAGTTTGTATGTGCCTGTGGGCAGTGGCGGTGGTGGGGAGGGTGGAGTTGCCGTTGATGTCGTCGTCCGCGGCTGTAGATGGGATGAGAGAGAGAGAGAGAGAGAGGTAGGCCGAGGTGTTCGGAGTAGCAGTAGATGTTTCGAGCAGCAGTGTCTGTTCTGTGACTCGCAACAATCACAATTCCGACTCAACCGTCCGTCCGTACATCCACCACTACCACTCTCACTGTAGATCTCTCTCTCATCTCAATCATCTCATCATCACCCCCCAGCCAGCCATGTGATATGCAACCGGCCGGAGCACCATTTCTCTCTCTTCGGCCGAAAGCACCCACTGTAGCCAATCCAATGTGGCAATCGAGTCAGCAGAACATAGGCATGCAAACAGGGATGGCATGCCTATTCGCGCGCCTATTACCTTCCCCGGACGGGCATGATCGGCAGTTGCCTGGATATTGGCTGGGCCCATTCAACCACCACGGGGGGGGGGGATCATGCCACACACAAGCATACAAGGGATGACGTAGCGCTTTTTGCCTTGTACTGCGGGCACTACTACTACGCACTGGCGACACTGCAAAGGACGACTCGTTTATGATTGTTGTTGTTGTTGTTGTTGTTGTTGTTGTTGTGAGTTGCTCCTCTGGACATTTCTATTTCTACAGCCAGACTCTCGTCCTCTGTCTGGGCTACTATAATCCCTCGCCTGCTGTGATCACACACACACACACACTCCACTCCAGCGCGTCGACCAGCCTCAGACGGACGTGACCCCCTAGACTTTGTTGCCTTTCAGCTTTCCCACTCTCGCATCTCACCTGACATTTGACACTGACACTGACACTGACATTGACATGGTGACTGACGACTGTTCTGGTCGACTCGACGTTGCGGCCGCTCATAAACCACCGCAACATTGCTTCAACATGGCTGGAGTGAATTATCCGAGAAATATCCGCCACTAGCCCACCACCCTGTGTCGAAGGATAAGAAGCAGCACAAAAGACAAGCTCTCACTGCTCGAGTATCAGGTGGCCGCCGTGAGAAGGAGTGATTGATGGTGAGATGGTGAGAGCTGGAGTATGCGAGTTTCTGCAATGCACAAAGCTAAAAAAAAAAAGCCACAAACAAACAAAAACAAACAAACAGTTGATTGTTGTGACCTCCTCCTGCCGGATGCGGTTCACCGTGTAGCCGAAAGAGGGCATGTTGCTGTGACCAGTAACAAATGGCTAATACCCCCCGTGTACCCCCGATTAGAGTTGGCCAAGCCCGGGGAATTAGAATTTCGTATTTGGGGGGGGGGGGGGCCAGTTGTATGTGTATGCATTTGGCGTACGCAGGTCGGGAGCGGGGTCGTCGTCGTAAACAAGCAGCAGCGCAGAGGACCACCACCACCACCACTCACCACCACTATCAGAGGTGCTCTGCGGGTTAGCGCTCTCTCAAGATCTCGCGCTAGAGAGTGACCGCGGGGGGACGCGTCCACAACAACACCAACCAAACCAAAAACAAAGACTACATCAAAGCAACAAACACACGTCCCATTTCCTTACTTCACTCTCGTTTTACCATTTCCATCGTCCACACTAGCACAATGCCAGAAGACACCACCCGCAGACCACCACCACTCGTCCTCCCAAGCCGCACAGACGCTGCTGATGCTGCTGCTGCCGCTGCTGCCCACATGCCCAGCGACCAGGAAACACTAGCTTCCCCCTTTCAACCCCACCCACCGTCGCGTGAGAACCGGACCGGGCCCCCCACCCCCAACCACAGACACACCCCTGGCCGGCCACCAGCCTTGCTCTTTGGCGGCTCTGCAGGCAAGCCCACAACATCAGTCTTTGGCTCCACCGGATTGTCTCTCGCCGCTGGTTTACCCTCATCCCCGTCGCCGTACCTCCTCCGCAGCCCCGACGTCGGCGACTACTTTGCCGCACGCACACTCGCTGGAGGCGACAGCCCGCTTGCGTCGAGGCACAGGTCCATCTCGCAGCCAAACCTCGCAGGCGATATCCCCCCAGGCCTCGGGCTCGACATTGACCCACCCCCTGCTTCCCCCCTGCGTATCAGTCACGACCGCAGGTCGTCAAAGTGAGTAATATTCCTGTGACGGGGCGGCTGTAATTATTCATTTCGTCACATCTGACACTGACCCTGCCTCTTTCATTCTCTCTCTCTCTCTTATCAGTGGGTCCGTGTCAACCGCTTCATCAGCTTCTTCTACCCCACCACGCAGCGCAGCCGACATCATGTCTGCGCTAGGTGGTCCTGCCCCAGCACCCCCTGCCCCTGCACCACCAGCACTGGTCGACCTCACGTCCCCCCCACCAGCGTCGGCCGCAGTCACCTTTGCAGACGCGTTCCCCGACCCCAGCAACAACGGCACCGTCACCCCCCAGTCAAACATTCTCCGCTCGAGCGTGCGGTCAACTGGCAGCGCCCACAGCACCTATTCGAACCGCTCCGCCCGCAGCGCTAGCATCGATGTCGACGTGGGCGTCGCCTTCCCGTCCACCTCCCCCCAGAAGCGCGCGACCGTGCCCAAGCGCCTCGTTCAGCCCTCGGTCATCCGCTCCACGTCTGGCCGTGGCATCATGTTCATGCCGCGCGCTACCGAAGCCGCACCGGTCGCTTCTGGATCTGCGACCACATCCGTGTCTCATCGCCCCGCGAGCTTTGCAGGCAGCTCGCACAACACTGCTGCCGGCAGCGCTGGCCTCGACATTGCCCGTAACCGCACCTCCCTCCCCATGTCCCCCGCCGCAATGTCCTCGCGTGCTTCGTCGTCCCTTGCTGGCGTGCTTGCCGCGTCTTCCCGCCCGGCTCCCATACCCGACCGCCTCGACCCCGCGTCCCCCGAAAAGAACCAGGCAAAGGTCCCACGCGTCCGCAGCAACTCGAACAAGAGCCTCGGCGCGTTGAGCACCAGCACATCGGGATCCGATGCAGGCAGCACCGCGTCCGCGCCCATCCAGACCCCCTCGTCTGCGACCAGCAGCGGCGGTCTTCCCCGCCGCTCCAACTCTGGTACATCCCTCCGTACCCGCTTCATGTCCTCTCGCGCAGCCGCCCCCGAAGCCGTAGTGACCACCACCTCGGTTTCAACCTCCCTGGCCGGTGGCCACTTTACGACCCAGAACGTGTCTCACCAACCTGAGGACGACCGTGGGTCGTCGCCCACGGCCGMMAYGCSYCCGGCGCCCTCGCAAGCGCAAAAGGAGCTGGCTGCGACGGTGCACAGGACAGCCGACGCCCAGACCGCCGATTCTGGAGACACGCGGGCGGCAGCAGGCATGCACACGACGAATCCCCCAGGCACACCATCGGCGCTCCTCGCGGTGGGCTCGCGCGTGGGAACCTCCCCTCTCACAGTGGACACCAGCCCAGAGGCCCGTGCTCCCTCGCCAGCCGCAGACGACGCCACAGAGATCCAGGTTGCCGTTCGCGGTATCTCGTCGCCCGCAATCTCAATCTCGACCCGTCTGTTGTCCCCTCCACTCGACGCAAAGCTGCACGCCTCGCAGCACCAGTCTCAGCCAAAGCCCCCGTCCCAGCCGCAACGTGAGACAGCCTCCCAACCGGTCCAGCCCGCCCAAGCAGCGGTTCCGGGTGTGCAGCTGCCGGTCCATTCCACTTCCACCCGCAAGACTGCCAGCCCTACTCATCCAGTTCCAGTCCGAGACGTTATCATTGAATCATCGTCCACCTCCATATCTTCATCCACCTCCTCCACAACACCCATCCCCCGCCCCCCGCCCCCGTCCCGCGCCATCTCCACGTTCCCAACGCCGCCGCCCCCGCCCCAAACCAACGACATGTCGCTGCATGCGGTGAGTGCAGTACGAAAACTTGACAACACCGTGCGGACCTCGCTTATCTTGCAGCCCGTGTACAAGGTCCCCGTCCCCCCCGCCGACGACTACACCCCGCATGTCACAGCCCGCGTCCGTGGAAAAAAGCCGGCTTCGTGGCACGCAAAGAGCGACTCGGAGGGCGAGACCGAGGTGAGTGTCATGTGTGTGTAGAACTGTGTGGCCGATCGCGGTCGGAGCAAGAAGCACAGCGAGGATCGAGCTCAGATGCTCCACTGGCTATCTTTCCGGCGGCAACAATCATGTGACCAGCTGCCGCTTCTTCACACAACTCGACTTCCAGGACGCAGCTAACAGACAGCTACACGAGGTCGACGACTCGCCGACACGTACGGGCGCGTCGAGCTTGAGCGCGAGCGTGAGCGCGACGATGACGAGCCCCGGCAGCAGCCGAGACGGATACACTGCGAGCTACAATACCTACGCGAGCGGCAGCGGCAGCCGCGACAACAGCATCAGTGCAAGCACAAGCACCAGCACGTCCTCCGCGGGCGGGGGTTCGCCAAACCTGGGCGCCGTCGACCAGTTTGGCTATGCGCCCCCGTACGTCGTGCGCAAGAGCAGGACTACGACCGACGGCAACGAGCGCAACAACAACAAGCGCAAGCACTACGATACGTACCACTACGAGCCCAGTAGCAAGACGTCCACTCCGCGCAAGAACCGCACAAAACGCGTCGCCGCGTCCACCGAGAGCCCACCGCGAAAGGCGTCCACGACAGTGTTCATCCCCACCTCCGTCTCCGCCGCTTCCCGCCGCCCCGAGCCGTTCACTCTGACGCTCGCGGCGTCGCTCGCGTCGTCGCTCCCGCTCCCGTTCGACCGGCGCCGTATCGAGCTCATCCTGTCGTGGCCGCCCCCCGAGGGCCTGTGGTCGTTTGTGCCGTTTGCCAAGTTTTTCCCGACCTGGGGCGTCGTCGTCGGCGGGACCAGCGCGACAGTGCCGACAAGCAACGGCGAAGTGGCGCGCGTGCAGGGCGCGTTCGAGCTAGGCGGGCTCGTCCGCGCGTTCGTGTCGTGCATCCCCATCGTCGGCCGCTTCGCCGCGTGGCTTTAGAAGCAAGCCCAATGTGCAGAGTATTCTACGCACTCTGCCCTGATTCCCTTCCCTCCGTTCTGCGACATTGCCACTCCACTGCATCAAAGCACAGTGGCACCACCCCCAAAAGACTATACACTGTCAACCACCCACCCACACCCCATACCCTTCCGAATACCATTTGCGTCTAGTTAGTTAGTTGTCAAGGATAGCTGTTGTCGCCGCCTCTGCCGCTGCCGAAATGCGAAATGCATGCCGAAATGTACCTACTCCCATTCTCCCAAGTTTTTTCCCCGTTATTCGTCGTGTCGCCCGCGCACATGCCCCTGCGACGCGCGGTTCCGCAGTGGCCCAGATCCCACCACGCGTACTGTCTCCTTGCTCTCGCGCTCTCGCGCTCTCGGCTCGTCTATCGCGCTATTGCGTCCGCGGCGCGAGCCGAGGGCGGGGATGCGAGGTAGGTGCATTCCGTCCACATTCCCCACCACCGCCCACCAAGCAATCAAGTTGAACGGACATGAATCTTCCAAATGCTCCGGTTCGATTGTGCCAATGGCCTGTTGCCCAGAGAACGGGCGTCTGTGTGATATGTTTTCTGTTTAGCGTCGAGGGATAGGGGGAGGAAGCGGCCAGAGAGCGGGAGAGACAGAGGGCAGGAGAAAGAGAGGAGAGAGAGAGGAGAGAGAGAGGGGGGGGGAAGAGGGAAGGTGGGTAGTGGCTGGTGACTGGTTACATTTGCTGCGGCTTCAGCAGGCCAGGGGTACCTCGACTCTTTCCAACCCACCACTCCTAGAATGGAACTGCGTCGCGTGTCTTTGGACATGACACGGGCTGGAAAAAGGAAGCTTGCTGACAGATAGACAGCTGCTTGTACATCGTCAGGGAGTCGAACCCCTGCCGCGTCGATGGCAACGACGCATGATACCGTTTCACCAACGATGTCGATGTTCCTCTATGCCAGAAGGCTGTCCGTGTCTTGCAAGGCCTTATGACCACAACACAATCGACGAGTGCCACACTCCAACAACCATTTACGTAATCCACTTTTGAATGGCACACACTAACTGCTCCACCCCCTTAAAGATTAAAGGCACACACAACCCGCGCCTGCTTTTGGCCACCAACGTCATCCACAATTCCATCCTCCCTCCTCTCATCCTCATCCTCCTTTGCATCCTCTTCTGACCCACAATGCTCTAGCCATAGCGCCCTTCCTCTTGATACTTTGACCGAAACCACATCCTCCGCTACCGCCTTGCCGCAGCTTGCGAAATTCTTCTCCGCCGCCGCTTCAGCCCCCGTTCGACTCCGGCCCCGCTCCGTTCGCACCGCCGTGTTTTCGCCCCCTGCCCTCCTGCCCTGCCATACTGAGACCTCTGAACGGCAAAACACTACCATTTACCTCACCGCCATCGGCGTCTCCTACCACCCGCGCACCCTCTGCTCCGCACTCGATTCGCCTGCGTTCCCTAGCGCTAGCCGCCCAGCCATCTAGGGATGGAGACGCCAAACACTCGCGCGCGCCGGAAACGTGAACTCGAGGGGTCGCAGGAGGGCAGCGGCGTCGTGTGGGGCCGCGACGAACGCCTTTTGAAGGAGTTTGCGCTAGCTGGATCGAGTGAGCTGTCCGCGAATTGACCGCAGCTAACAGCAGGCTTGTCCGTGCCCCTCCCACCACCAACCCAGCATTCTCGCTCGATCACGGCCAGCTCGGGCCCAACCGTCGGCGCACACTCACGGAAACGCACAAGGGTGCGCGCCGGTTCTGCCGTCCCCCGTTCAGGAGACACCGGCAACGGCAAGCGTCTGGACGACCTCCTCGATCGCTTCCTCGATGCGAGCTCTCGCCCCACCTCGTGCGCCAGCACGCCGATAACGACCACCTCCTCGATGGCCATGGGAACGAGCACCACCAGCGTCACCAGCGCCGGCACCAGCGTGAGCGCAGGGTCGAGCAGCAAGAGCTTGCCAAACATGTCAAACGTAGCCGTCCGCCAGCGCCAGCCGATGAAGGAGCGCCAGGCGGTCAACGGCGTCACCGTCGGCATCACCCCCATCACGTCCACGCGCTCGCTACCGCCGAAGAGCGCCCTTCAACCTGGAGCGGCTCAGATGCCCTCCCGCCGAACCATGTCTGTGACGGATCTGTCCCCGGCACCGGGCCTTGGATCCGGACCCGGACTCGGACTCGGGCTGCGGTCGTCTCAACGCCCCTCGTCGCAGCGCGCCTTCCGCCCCCCACTGCTTGATCCCTCCAAAGCCGTGCGCTCCAGCCCTCGCCGTGCCGCCGCTGCCGCTGCGTCTGGTCCTGCGACAGCAAGCCCACTACGCGGTCCCCAGGCCGCCCCCGCTCCCGTGCCGTTTGCTGGCGCCGCGCGCCCAGCACCAGCCCGCTCTCCAGCCCGCCGCGCCGGCCTCTCCCGCTCCGGCTCAGGCTCCGTCGCCAAGACCCCCACACCGCCGACGCGCCGTACCAGCCAGGTGTCCGTCTCCTCCAAGTCGCCCGCGCGCCGCAATAGCGCCGCTGCCGCCGTCGTTCAGCCGCCCCCGCCACACCGCATCCAGCCCCAGCCGAGCTCCGATGGCGACACGAGCATCGACTCGTTTGATGGGTTCTTCGAGAACGGGGGTGCCGAGCTGGACGAGCTGTTCGCCACGATGGATGGGCGGCAGTAACAGTTGAGAAGAAAAGAGCCCACGCAACCAAGTGGTGGGTCGTGGCTTGCGTAAGGAGCAAGGCGATAAGAGCTGCCGATACCGGAGTGTCGACACCCCATTGTGCCACACTGTTCCAGCGCTACTGTCTTTCCTGGGCCACGACGTGCGCTGCGTAGACCTATTTTGTTCCGCAAATAACCTCGCGCCGTGTACCGCTGCGGACGTAGTAGGCGGAAACGAGCAGGCGAGCAGCTGAATCAGCTGTCGCTCGTTTGGAAGGTGGAGGGGCGACTTGCAAGTGGAGGCCGACGACGGCGATGACGGCTGGCAGTAATCGCAGTGCCCATCCTGGAGGCAGCGCTGATCTGTCCGGGAACGGGCCCATCGCCCGCTCGCAGAATTTTGTTGTTTGTAGTACCACGTCTATGCATTTTTTCATATCGTCTGCCTCCACTCCCCTGCTGCTGCTTACTGCTGCTGATGACTGAGACACGGTCGTCATGCTCGAGGAGCTGCGTAGGATGCGTGCGAGGGCAGCCCTGCAGAGCTGCTGCACCTGCGCACCCTGCAGAAGTGCCACGTGCCAGAGTGGACGGGTGGACGGATTATCAGCACGTCTTTACATCTTGCTAAGCAATGTGGAGGCGCGGTGGAGGACGATGGAAACGAGGTGGAGCGAACCCACCATACAGTGGTAAACCTTGTTCGCATCTGCCCAGTTTTGTCCATCACCACCAAAGACAGCCCCTCTACCAGAGTCTCTGGAACGTGTATAAAGCGCAGCGACGATAGCGGCTCTTCTCTTCCCCCCAGCACTGTAACAAATCTCGACCTTGTACCACCACTGCAACTGCCCACCTACCACCCACCACGACGACGACCACAGCAACAGCAATGACCAACAGTGAGCCGCCAGCGTCTGCCGCCAACCACTGACACTAGTCCCTAGCGCGACCAACCCCGCCGCGTTCGCGCCGTTCAAGAACACGCCTGCGCCCAACTACCCCGAGGGCTTCATGCCGCAGCCCCCGGCGACGATTGGGTCGACGCTCCCCGTCTCGCGCGCGCCGCAGAACGCACAGCTCCCCAAGCTCTTCGAGCCCATCACCATCCGCGGCGTCACCTGGCCGCACAGGATGTGGGTTGCGCCCATGTGCCAGTGTGAGTGTGAGGCGTGCTGGTCGTCGTGGCCTTGGCTGGCAGATTCCGCACGTCAGCCACGGCCCGAGCGCCACGATCGGCCCGCGCGCGGCCCAACACAACGAGACAGCACACTGACAGCAGACTCGGCCGACGACGGCAAGGCGACCGACTACCACCTCGTGCACCTCGGCTCGATGGCGCTGCGCGGCTGGTGCAACGTCATGGTCGAGGCGACCGCCGTGGTGCCCGAGGGCCGCATCTCTCCCGAGGACATGGGCATCTGGAGCGACGAGCACGTTGCGCCCCTGAAGCGCATTGTCGACTTTGTGCACGCCAACTCTGGCAAGATTGGCATCCAGATCGCGCACGCGGGCCGCAAGGCGTCGACCCTCGCGCCGTGGGTCTCGCGCGTCGCGGCCGAGGGCGGCTGGACGGGCGGCGAGGTCGCGCCCGCCGACTGCGGCGGCTGGCCCGACATGGTCACGGGCCCGTCGGCCATCAGCTTTGACGACGCGACCAACCCGATGCCCCGCGAGGCGACGCTCGAGTACATTGCGGGCGTAAAGGACGCGTACAGGGCGGCCGTCCGCCGCTGCAAGGAGGCCGGATTCGACTTTATCGAGATCCACGGCGCGCACGGCTACTTTATCCACAACTTTTTGTCGCCCCTCTCCAACCTCCGCACCGACCAGTACGGCGGCTCGCTCGAGAACCGCATGCGTCTCCCGCTCGAGATTGTCGACGTCGTCCGCAGCGAGTGGGACGGCCCGCTCCTCATGCGCATCTCGGCCACCGACTGGCTCGACGGCGTCGACGGCCCCGAGAAGGTTGGCGACGAGTACAAGTGGTGGTAAGTTGCAAGTGCAAACCCGAGTCGGCAGCTGACAGACCAGGGGCCTCGAGCAGGCCACCATCCTCGCGGCCCGCGTCCGTGACGCCGGCGTCGACCTCCTCGACGTCTCGTCGGGCGGCAACGACACCCGCAGCCAGTACAAGATCAAGCCCGGATACCAGCTCGACTTTGCCGAGCACATCAAGAAGAACGTCCCGGGCCTCCTCATCGGCGCCGTCGGCCTCATCACCAGCGCGCACCAGGCCGAGGAGGTCCTCGAGAAGAACCAGGCCGACGTCGTCCTCTTTGGCCGCGAGATCCTCCGCAACATCGACTTCCCCCTCAAGGCCGCCGAGGAGCTTCACGTCGCCGCCGTTCCCGCGCCCCAGTACGAGCGCGCGTGGACCCGCATGCTTGCCCCCGTCCCTTCGTAGTTGATAGACATAAGAGTAGATGCAAGTGTACAACATGCAAGGGTCATAACTTCATCGCAAGAACACACAAAAACAAGACAAGATTATTAAAGAGTATCAAAGACTACCACTGGATCCAGGCGCGGGCGCTGTTGACGACGCTGTCGATGTGGCCGGCCGCAGCCGTGACGACGGACGCGACGGTCTCGATCAGGGGGGCGGGGACGCCCACGGTGGCAGCAGAGGTTTCGGCGGCGATGAGCCACTCGGCAGGGACATAGTAGCGGGCAGCCACGATCAGCGCCGCAGCGAGCACGGCGCGGCGGATCCTGCGGCGCGCAATCTGGCGGCGCGCGAGCTTTTCGGCGCCAATGTAGTCGCTCCACTCGGGAGTGCGGTTCGTCCACCAGATCTCGCCGACATAGCCCGGGTAGTGGGTCCAGACCTTGCCGTCGCCGCCGCGGCTGCGCATGTAGCTCTTGGCGCGCGCCCAGACCGTCTTTTCGGCGCGCTTCGACGTCGTGTTGTACCACTTTTCGGTCGCCGAACGCTTGGGCTCGATCGCCTTGATATTCTCCTTCTCGACAGCTTGGATCAGCTGCCCAATGTAGCCGGCCTCGGTCTCGAGAATAAACGTGATGGACGCTGCGGTTAGCTGTGAATTCCTCGAAAGAGAGCTCACCGTGACCAGTGGCGGAGAACGGGCCCAGCATGACAAAGTAGTTGGGCATGCCAGGGGCGGCCATGCTGTGGTACGTCTTGAGGTCCGAGATGTGCTTGAGGTCGCGGATCTTGGCAGTCGAGCCAGCCACGTCGAGGTTTCCAGACTAGCGTAAGCTGCTATCGCCAACGGGAAGCTTACCTCAAGGTCAAAGCCGGTCGAGAGGACGACAACGTCCGCGTCCATGACCTGCTCGTTGTCGATAACGATGCCGGTGTCGGTGAAGCCAGTAAGGCCGCCCCAGACGGGCGTGACGTTCTTCTTGTTGAGGGTGGTAAAGTAGCCGTCCTCGATGACCATGCGCTTCGAGCCGACGGCTGACATCAGCTGTAGTCTTAACAGGTGCACTCACGGAAGTCGGGGATAGCCTGAGGAATGAGCTCCTTGGGCATCTTGGCGCGCATCCACTTCTTGAGTCGCCTCTCGAGCAGTCCGCGGATCAAGTTGGAAATTGGCGTCATCTTGAAGATGGGCCAGACAAGATCGGAGCGGATGTAGGTAAAGTTGCGCTCGAGCCTCTGCAATGCGGGGTAGCGGCGGTACAGAGCACGCCTCGTCTCCGAGTACGGGACCGAGTTGCGGGGGCCGCCGCTGAGGTTGGGGAGGTACCAGTGGGCGGAGCGAGCAACCGAGATAAGCTGAATCTCGTTATCGTCGGCAAGAGCGCTCAGCACCTGGATACTGCAAGTTAGCGCCGAGACAGTGAGCCGCACGCACCCGCTGCATCCATTTCCAATGACGGCGACTTTCTTGCCACGCAGGTCCGCAGGGGTGAGGTCCTTGGGCCAGCGGGCGCAGTGGATAACCTTGCCGCGGAACTTGTCCTGGCCCTTGAGGTTGGGGTAGAGGGGGGTGTGGAACCCTCCGATAGCGGACACGAGCACCTTGGCGCGCGTCACAACCTTTTCATTGGTGACCTGGTTGAGCACCGTGATGGTGTACTCTCCGGCGACTTTGTCCCATTCAGCAGTAAGAAACCTGTGCGAAAGGCGCACATGGCGATCAATGCCTTGGGTCTTGGCAATGTTCTGCCAGTCTGAGGGTCAGCCACTGACTCAATAGCCAAAGAACCATGGGAGGCTCACAGCTGAGAATCTCAGGACGCTGGGGGTGCGTCTCTGTCCAGTTGGGGTTGGGGAAGTTCGAGTGCGAGTACCACACTGCGGCGACGCTGTTTGTGAGTATGTGAGTATGTTAGGTGAGGTGCTCACTCGCAACGGCAGCCACTGTGGTCAGCAGAGTTGCTAGCAGATGGCTCACGGGTAGTTGTTCTGGTACCAGGTGCCGCCAATGCCATCGTCGCCCTCGAAGATCTGCAGATCAGCGCGCGCCCAGGGTATGGTGGCGTACAGTGTAGTCGTACAGGCCGCGTTTCTGAAGGTCCAGCGCGAGGCAGATGCCGCCGACGCTGTTATCAGTACACACTCATGAGGGTTCATGACCCACCCGGCGCCGATGATCGCAACCGATACAGTCTCTGAGACCTTTGCCATGGTGGTGATGAAAGAGAGTTGTGTGGGCTTGGAGCACCGTGGGGGGGGGGGGGCTGGGGTATATAAGTGTATGGACGTGTGGTCAGGAAACTGGAAACATGGACTTGTGGGTGGTGGCGTCAGTCTCACTAGGGGCCAAGTGTTGTGCGGCGATGGGCCACCCACTATCGTCAGGGCTAACGAAGCCAGACCCGCGATGGCACAATTGCTCATGATACCTTGAGGCTGAGCAGGTGATCCAACTCACTCCGGCAACGCGGCTGCCAGGCCGAGGAGAGGCGCTAAGAGAAGCGCATCTCGTAAACTCTTCAACTCGGACGTCCTTCTGCCCGACTGATGTAGCCGCTTCGGGCACGGTCTTCTCCTCAAGGCCGCATATCGGCGTTGGAGCACGGTCCGCGGGGTTGGAGGATGGAAACGCACCTGTGAAACGCTAGCCGAGGCTACTGGGAACGCTATAGCGGGGACCGGTGCACGACGCGGTAGTGATATGGGAGGTAAAGAGCAGAGAGTAGCTCCATGCATGAGTGGGAATCGAGACCTGGAATGCCCGAACAACAACAACGATGGATATCCGGGGAAAGACCCTGTAACACGGAGATGGAGGGATCTCCGCGATGGGGAGCGGGGTCAGCTCCACCTCCGCGCCACTCTGCGCGCCTACCTAGACCCTAAGGCCTCCCAACTCATTCGACCCCTCTCATGGTCCTCACCCTTTCTTTCATGTTCTGCCGAGAGCGACTACCCTCGGCAACGGAGTCCGACCGGCCAAGTTCTCGATAACCACCAGACACACTTCGGCTCCTCTTTTCCCCCCTCTCCATCTTCCATTGTCCTTCCTCCCAACCCACAACACAATGCTCAGCGCAGGCATTGCAAGCCGCGCCTTGTTTCGGCATCCGCGGAGCATGGCTCCTTTGCGCGCCGCTCTTCCCGCCTTTGCCGCTCGCCACTCCCCCTCGCTAGGCGGGCTCTCCCCCAACCCGCCGCTCTCACGCCCCGCCTCGCAGACGGCACAGGCGCTTGCTGACCGCATGCGCGGAGCTGCTGGGCGTCAAGGCGCGGTCGGAACGCCCAAGCTGCCGGCGTCGCACAAGCCGCCAAAGCGCCGCCTCGAGGCCATCTCCGCCCCTCTGCGTAACAACCCTGCCCCGACCCGTGGCCCCATTCTACAGTGTATCGCGCACACAACCGCCGAGCGCTACGACCTCATCGGCCTTGGCGCTGTCCTCCGCCACCTCGGCGTCCGCTGGGACGAGGTGCCCGAGGGCGACCAGGACCGCGCGTTCGTTATCGGCCCCTGGAAGGGCCGTGGCGGCGCTGAACGCCTGATCCGCGGCAAGGAGCTGCGCCGCGTCGAGGAGGAGGAGAACGTCGAGGCCGACATGGGATTCGAGTACGGCGAGCGCGGCGAGATCTGGGTGTTCAACTCGGGATCGTTCGTCACGTGGGGCCTGACCGAGGAGGAGGGCCGCGCCTTCCTCCGCGACGTTATCCGCCACAAGGGTGCGCGCGTCGAGCAGGAGCGCCTCGCAGCCGACGAATACGAGGTTGAGGAAGTCGACTTTGTTGTGGATCCCATGGCACAGACGTCCATCCTCGGCAACCTGATTCTCCTCGGCCGCCCCCCGATCCTCTCTACCTTCCCCCCCTCCCCTTCCCTCTCTTCTCTCCTTGCCCGCTACACCCTCTCGCTCTCCCTCGCGCGCTCGTCGTCGCTGTCGGTGCTCGAGGACCGCCTCGACTCGCACATTGCCTCCGTCTCGCTCCTCCCCCGCGCGCTCGAAAAGTACGGCCAGCAGCCCCTCGGCCGCCGCGAGGTCATCCGCAAGATTGGCGAGCTCATGACCCTCCGCATGGCCGTCAACACGCGCGGCGGTGGACACGAGGAGACGCCCGAGTTCTTCTGGTCCGAGCCCGAGCTCGAGGACTACTTTGACTCGGTCGCCAAGGAGTTTGAGATCAAGGAGCGCGTCGACCTCCTCAACAAGAAGATCGACTACGCCCAGGAGATCCAGAACACGCTCCGCGCGCTCCTCACCGAGGCCAGCGGTCACCGCATGGAGCTCATCATTATTGCGCTCATCGCCGTCGAGGTCGTCTTTGTGAGTAATGACAAGCAGGTGGGCGATGAGCACCCTTGGAGCCACAGCCTGGTGTCCGAGCGTGCTCCTCCTCTGTCTGTCGCATCCTTGGGCAGCCTCTGAATTAACCACCCAGGTCCTTATCCGCGAAGGCCCCGAGCTGTGGCAGCACTTTGCCTACCCCGTTATCCAGGCGATTCACAACCTGATCAAGGCGGACCCGAGCCCCGACGTCCCTGCCTCGGAGGAGGCTGCCGGCCGTCTGCGCACCGCCCCCGTCGTCGCCGAGCCCGTCGCCTCTGGCCGCCAGCCCCGCCTAGTCTAAGTAGAACACTAAGAAATTAAAAAAGCAGCCCCTCTCCTGCGCCCTTCACTCTACCTGCACTTCTCGCATACAACCCCACTAGCACCCGCACAACCGCCTCTCAATGTTACATACCATCAGATGCATCTTGTATCAATGCAGCAGCTCTACTGTACACTAGCGCGACTGGACCGTGCGGGTGGGTCTACTGGGCAGCGCCCTCGAGGATGGCCTGCGCCGCGATGCCGTGTGTGCCCTTGGCGTTGGCGAGCGCGAGCTCAATCATCTGTCCGTCAGTGCTTCTGTTCCCGCTGCACGCGACCCAAGACGGCGGGTGGCAGACACTCACCTCGACGGCAACATCCAGCTCCGCCTCGCCGGTAAGGTGCACGCTCGTGACCTGTCCGAGCGCCGGCATGGCTCCGACGGTCACGCACGCGCTCGCGGCGGTGCCCTCGGGGCCCGTGGGGTCGACGAGGAGCGCGCCGTCCTCGTCAGTGGCCACGACGCCGCCGACAGCAAGTGCGTTCATCGGAATGCCCGCGTCGGCGAGCGCGGCGCTCGCGGCCGTCAGGGCCGCGGAGAGCACGGCCGCGTCGCTGTCCCCCTCGAGAATGAGCAGATGCACGTCGACGCTCAGCTTCGGGAGCAGGTGCAGGCGGACGGCGGGGAGAAGAAGGTTGTGCAGGAGCGTAGCGTGGTTGACCGGCTCAGTGTCCTGTTTGTCAGCTGCGGTCCTGGTGCAAGCTCGGTACAGCTCGCAGCTCGCAGCTGCGCTCTCCGCTAGCACTCACCCGCAGCGGCGCCCTCCGTGCGCGGCTCGCAAACGGCGCAAACTTGACCTCGACATTGAGCGTGCCGGTCGGCGAGTAGGGCGGGGGACGGGGGCGGGGGCCGAATCTGGCGTCAGCTAGAGCACTCAGAACGTAGCTAGACTCACGCGGAGCAGGCAATCTTGACGCCCTCGGCCTCGATGTAGGCGCTGCCGTTCGCCTGCGTCACGAGGCCCGTCTTGAGGACTGAGCGTTAGCAACTGTAGTGTGCAGGTGCTGCGGAGGCGGCGAGGAAGCGGGCAGGGGAGTGAGGGGACGCGCATGGCGCCGAGGTGGGTACGATGGCTTCAGGAGCAAAGACGATGGCAGGCCAGTCCGGCCTTGTCGTCCACCATACTCTCGGCCATGCCTGGGTGCACCGAGCCCCGCGCCGCCGCTGCTCGACATGATCCCTCCGTCGCCTGATCGCTCCGGGGCCTGTGATACGCACAGATGGACCGCGGGGCGTCGTTTGCGCGCTCGCGCTTGCTGGGGCCGGCATCGGTGCGGTAGACTATCGGGCGCGAGTCCTCGGGGGCCTGGATCCTGCGGCGGTCAAAGTTTGCTGCCATGGTGGGTGGGTGGTGAATGGGTAGATGAGTGTTGACGGTGAAATTTCTGGATGACGATTGTTGCCAGGTGGGGAGTGAAAATGGCAGTGTTTTGGTGGAGGTGATTCCTGGCCGTGGCTTGGCTCTGCCTGTGGGCTCAGGCTCTCTCGGCTCGTCCTGCAACACCCTTCCGGCATCTCTCATGCAAGCGACAGTTCCGGACAACAGCAGCGCAACATTCGTACAAGCAGTAACATGTTCTAACAGACAGATCGGCTCATGCAGAGTCCTCGGCGGCCGCGACCGCCGCGTCCTCCTTCTCCTTCTTGAGGCGCTCCTGCTCCTCGCGCTCCTCCATCTCAACGACCTCGATGTCGAGGGGGTATGTGAGGATAGCAGCAATGCCGGTGAGGAGGTTGAGCTGGACGCCCGACTCGTGCATGGACGAGAAGATGACGGCCTCGCCACCGCGGGTGCGCACGTCCTCGACCATCTGCACATACTTGTTGCGCGTCGCCGGGTCGGCGGCGCGGAAGAGGTCGTCAGAAATAAGCAGCGTGCCGACCGCACCGCGCTCCACCGCAAGCGCGACGTGTCCGGGACCGTACCACGCGCGCAGCTCGTCGTTGGCGAGCATCTTGTGGAACCTGGTGTCAGCGAACGTTCGATGCACTGAGCTTACTTGTCAAGAGCAGCACCCTCGCGCGCAAACTTGGACCCAGAGAGCATCTTGGTCACGGACGGGTCACGCAGCGCCTCGACGAGCGAGTGCACGTGCGGCGTGTTCGAGTGCACCTTGACCCACTTGGAGCGCGATGCGAGGAGCGGCTTGTTGTTCGAGAGCGTCGCCTGCTGGAAGATGTAGTCGAAGAGCTATTGTCAGTCGTGTCCCCTCTTGCAGCTCACAGTATCCTTTGTGAATCCTGGAGACGCAATGACTACCGTCTTGAGCTGCTCGTACGGTATCAACCGAAGCACGGCGTTGTAGACCATCTGCAGGAAGTTTGCCATTGCCTGGTGTCAGTTCCAGGTCCCTAGATGTCCGAACCCACCTTGTCATGGGTGCTTGTGCCGCTGCGCTTCCGCGGGACGGGGCAGTCAATACGCTGGCGCACGACGGTCATGTTCTCGGACATGAGGCAGATTGCCGCTGTACCCTCGCCGCAGACGACCGCGCCGATCTCGGCGCCGCGGCCCGGCCGTGTCGCCTCCTCGATCTGATCGAGCGACACCGTGTCCCAGCCCGTGCTCTTCGTGAGGCGGAACTGCTTGCCACCTGATTACTTGTTAGCGTGATCCAAGGCGCAAGTCAGGAGGCCAAGTCAGAAGGTCAGACATGCCCCGCGCCACTCACGCTCCAGCTCCAACGTGTGGTACGCGCCGATGCGCACATAGTCGTTCGCCTCGGTGACCTGGCCCGTGACGCCCATGACGGCACGCGCCTCGGACTGGTCGCCGCTCGTCTCGGTCGACGCCGCAGCGGAGAAGGCGGTCTGTGTGTGAGCGCACGATCCCCGCACCTCTGGCAATCCTCGCAACCCACCTTGGTGACCTTGATGTTCAGGCGCATCTGCACGCGGAAGCTCGTTGTGCTGCCGGTCGACGACGTCGAGTGCACCTTGCGGTCGGTCTTGGCGAGGATCTCATCGCCGGCACAGACGAGATTGTATGTGAGGTAGAGGTCGTCCTCGGTCTCGGGGATGAGGGTGATGGCACCCTGTTGTCAGCGCAAACCACAAAACGTTGCGGGGTGCAGTTTGAGACACGGTCGGCACCCCGGCTCCGCACTCACCGAGCCGTCGCGCTCAATGTGCTTGCTGACCAGCTTCATACTGGCGCGATATGGTTATTGTTGTGTGTAATGTGGATGTAGAGAAATCAAAGAAATTACTGTTACGACGTCGGAGGGGAAATCGGTTTGACGATCAATCGCAAACGGCCAGTGACGTACCGGACCCAAATTGTTTTGGCACCCCCACCACCCACCACCACCGGCCAGTGGGGCCACGGCCGTTACCACACATCATATCATCTATGCAATGCATCTACTCCCAGCTATCAAAGTCGTCATCAGAGCGGCGGCTCTTGCGCGCCGTCTCGGCTTCGGCGGACTTGATGCGCGCGACCTCGGCCTCGGCGGAGGCGAGCTCGTGGTCGTCGTCGTCGGCTGCAGACGGCACCGCGCGGGTCGAGTCGCTGCCGTTGGGACCGGGGGCCGCGGAACCGTTGTTCGAGTTGCCAGCAATCGAATGTGTCGTGAGCGGCAGGTTGTGGTACGAGGACGAGCGCAGGTGCGCGGCGTACGAGTAGAGCATGAGGATAAAGTAGAGCTGCAGTGTTAGTGCTGCAACGCAGCAGACGCGGGTCACAGGGTAAGGCCGGAGATGGGGATGCGATATCCGGATAGACTCACCTTCATGAAGAAGCCAATGGCAATGACACCGAGGGCGTAGCCCTTCTCCTTCTCCCAGATGCCGAGCGCGGCAGCCTTGGCCGCGGTCTCGTCCGTTCCCTCGGACGGCGCCACCTCGCCGCGCGAAAGGGCGAGGTCGTAAATGTCCTGCTGCGCCTGCGAGTTCAACTGGCGCGTGCCGTCGTGCTTGTTGACGAACCAGTACGAGTAGTAGAACAGGAAGTGGAAGACCTGCAGGATAACATGGTCGAGCGCGTAGAGGTGCGCGACCTGGAGCGTCTTGTGTGCGGTTTCCTGTGGACGTTAGCGGCGGTGCGGTGCAGCAACTATGACCACGAGGACGCACGCTCTTAACGACCTTGAGGGCCCAGCCAAACGCAAACAGCGAGGCAATCGAGTACGCGTAGAAGATGAACTGGTCAAACGAGCCGCCGACGATGACGGTGATTAGGCCATAGACACCAGCGACCTTGTTGATGAGCTGCGGGGTGAGTAAGCTGTTCCAGAGTGAGGGTCCGCGATCTAGCTTACACCAAAGAGGAGAATGATCTCACATCCTAGACAGCGTTAGCACGTTCATTTTCGTACTACCCGTCGCACGTCCGTGGGGTCTGTCTGCAATGCCGCGCGCGCACTCGCGGCCGCCAGCCACTCACCCAGCTTGATGTCGAGGATGCCCAGAAACGAATTAAACACCGCACCGGGCTGCAGCCGGCGCACGTTGATCCTCATGATGGGGAGGAGGGGGAGGGAGGCGTTGGGCTCGAAGGCTCGGGGGGTGAGGGTGGGGGGTGCGGAGATGAGATTATTGTGGCCGTGACGGCGAGAGCGATGGTGGTGACGATGATGCACTGCCCGCACAGCCGCGGAGGAGCGACGACACTCGGCAGTGGAGGGCGTACGTCGGCGTGATTTCTTGTTTGGGCCACCCTGTTAGGCAGTCTCCTTTTTGGTGGAGACAGCAACGATAATCCTGTAACAATTCGGGAAAATGCATGCATGTAGGCTCTGGGGCTACACAGGGTGGTGGGGAATGCATCACTGGCTGGGAAAATGATCCGGGGTAATGCTTGCAAGGTTGGTGGTGAAAGTGGACGGAGCACGTTCACCAGGGCCCGCCACAATGTGGCGACGCTCAGACTGTCTCAACGAACCTTCCAAACAGCAGCGCGTTCGAGAGCCAACTGAGACTCGGGGCAAATGACGTTTGCAGCTATCAGAAGCAACAACGCAGTTCCCTGCTGGTTTATGCTGGGCTTCCTCCGGAGAGCTGTGCGAGGTTGATAGTGATTTACAGGTGGGTACTGCTAGAATAAATGGCTGGTGTGCAGACTGCTTCAGTCACCTGGATTCTGGCCCCCGCTCGGGCTTTGATCTCCCATCTAACCCCTTGTTTTTGGGACTGGCTCTCCCCGGAATCAAGTGCAGCAGACAGCCCGGCAGTGGTTGGCTTGTGCAACCAGCAGCCACATTTCAATGTGGTATCTGCTTCGTTAACCTTACCATGGCCTCTGGCATAGCAGTTCCAGAGTAACGATCCCACCAGCCTATAAGGAGTTGCACTTTTGACGTTTTTTTTTGTCATAGGAAGACAACATGAAAGGCAGGTGGGAGCCTCAGAGGATATCGCTTGTTTGTCAGTCAAGTTAGAGGCAGGCCTCGCCAACGCGGAGCATCAGACACACACCCAAGCGATCATAGGCATCAGCAGGGGAGTACATGCACATGAATCAAGGGTATACACGGGAAGGAGCCTTGGGAGAGCCTCAGGCCCGCCCTTCGTCGCCTGTCGACTGCCACGAGACAAGCCCCAACCAACGAGCTCCGAGCCAAGTCGATGTCGGGGGACTAAGACCAGGTGGAATAGGTCAACAGACGGCGAGCAGGGTGTGACAGCTTTTCTGATATGCTCAAGGAGACAGGTGTCGCCTCGTCGAAGGGTAGCAACAAAGGAGTGGTGTTGATGAACTGGACTCTGCAGATGCATCCATCCACTGAGTTGGGGGTGGTCCTTGCCGGTGGAGGTCGTGATTGATTGAGCGGATCTACTTTGCGGCCCTTGCGGAGACGCTTCCGGGTGCCCTGAACAAAACCACGTGGATATTTGGTCCATCCGGGCCATCCCCTCCAAAGTGCCACACTTGTATAACGCCGACCAATACGCCGCCCCTCCAAAAAAGCCAAAGTCTCCATTTTTTCAACCAGCACGCGGGCATTGAGGCCAAATCTCGGCCCCCCCGCCAGGCCAGGCTGGGCGGGGGAGACTGCTACGGTGGCAGCCTGGCTGGGCTGGCTGGTTCGCTGGCCGCTGGCTGGCTGCTGGCTGGCTGGCTGGCTGGCTGGCTGGCTGGCTGGTGGGATGCTACGCTGGCTGCACACCGTACTGCCTCTCTCTCTCTTCTTACTCTTTGTTGCTTGCTTGTGATTCTCCCTCCAACCATCAAAAAAAATGGCCTCCTCGCTCCAGATCTCTAAGAAGCGCAAGGTAAGCCCATTGTCGTGCGCACCGGGACCTCTGCTGACCATCTAGTTTGTCGCCGACGGTGTTTTCCAGGCTGAGCTTGGCGAGTTCTTGTGGGTATCGAAACGAAAAATCGGCACCGCGCGCGTGAAGATGGAGCTGGGACAGCCATGGAGAGGGAGCATTATGCCGACAGTGCACCCGCGGGGTGCACAATAGAAGGATATCCTCTCCTGCGCTCCCAGGACCGTCGCACCGCGGTGCCGGACAGCAACGCCGCACAGAGTACTAACTTTTTCAGCACTCGCGAGCTCGCCGAGGAGGGCTACTCGGGCTGCGAGGTCCGCGTCACCCACGCCCGCACTGAGATCATCATCCGTGCCACCCACACCCAGGAGGTCCTCGGCCACCAGGGTCGCCGCATCCGTGAGCTCAAGGCTCTCGTTGAGAAGCGTTTCAAGTTCCCCGAGAACTCGCTTGAGCTCTACGCCGAGAAGGTCCAGTACCGCGGTCTTTCCGCCGTCGCCCAGGCCGAGTCGCTCCGCTACAAGCTCCTCGGTGGCCTTGCCATGCGCCGGTACGTTCAGTCGGAGCCGAAGTGTCGACTCGCTCGGATCCGTGAAACAAGACCGAATACTAATATTTCAGTGCCTGCTACGGTGTCCTCCGCTACGTTATGGAGTCGGGCGCCAAGGGTTGCGAGGTTGTCGTCTCGGGCAAGCTCCGTGCCGCCCGTGCCAAGTCCCAGAAGTTCTCGGACGGTGTCCTCATCCACTCCGGTCAGCCCGCCGTCGAGTTCATCGACTACGCTGTCCGTCACGTCCTTCTTCGCCAGGGTGTCCTTGGTATCAAGGTCAAGATCTTCAAGCCTTCCGACATTGAGGGCAACGGTCGCATGGGCCCCGCCAAGCCCCTCCCCGACCAGATCACCCTCGTTGAGCCCAAGCCCGAGGCCGAGATCACCATCCACTCCGTCCACAAGGAGCAGCCCGCCGTCGTCGCTGCCCCTGCCCCTGCCGCCGAGCAGGCCCCCGTTGAGGCCTAAACAGCCCCACCGTTGTGGATCCGGTTCATTGTACGATAGCAAGATGGATCCCTTGCTGATTACGCTTGGTAATGGAAACAACTTCTGTCGGACACTAGTCCTGTTGCGTTGCATGGTGCAGGTGCAGATGGAGCGCTAAAGCGATTGGGTTCAACTGACTGAGCGAGGGTGCGTGGGCTGCAGAGCACCTCTTGGACAGAAGTCGGTGCCCAAGCCAACGGGACTCGGAGTCTACAGTTGGGCGTCATGGTTTGAGGCAGGGCGTCCGGAGCCGGATGGCCTTGCTCAACCTCTAAGAGGTGCAATGTCACGCGACACGCGGCGTGCTGCGGAGCGCCCCCACCAGTGCGTCTCACGCGCATCGAGCCTCCGTGCGCTATCTGCCTTATACCAGTAACCTGTCGAGGAGCAGGGCTGGGCCCCAAGGCAACTTTCAGACATTCCAAGGCTCGCGGCCGAGCCTGGAGAGTGATACTGGCTGTAGCCAATATCCCTGGTATCCCATGCCAACTACAGAATGAAAGCAGAATGCCCCCTTGCTCGCAAGCACAAACAGCGGTCGTCGCAGCCTGTCCTGTAAAGGGGAGTGGGGAGGCAGAACCCCGGCCACGACATTCTCAAGGCGCTTGAGGCGCGCGACTTCTGCCTTTGGTTGCCGCACCACACTGCAACACACAGTCTGCAAGCAGACGACCAGCTCCTGGTCCCCGCTGCGCTCAGTCTTGTGCGTCTTCGCTAGGTCTTCTCGCAGTGACCCACGAGTTGATACGAGTTCCGCACCTCCGTTCGCACCATACTGCTTCGGAAGTGCAAGATTACTCTCCGCATCTAGATCTCGATCTCCAGATTCCTCACAAATGCACATGCATCACATTACTTTCTCTCCTGCATGCCCTCGCAGCCTCCTGCTGAGGACGCGTCGCCACACCGACGGTTGCCACAGGCATTGCGAGCTTTGCCACTGACTATGACGCATGTGGAAGCGGGAGCAAATGGCGACGATCACCACCCCGATTCAGAAAGTGTCTGCATTCCACACATCAACATCGCTCTCTCCGTCTTCTTCTGTCTCTTTACCACATCCCTGTCCACAATGTCCCTCCTCCACGCCCTCGTCGCGCGCGGCACCACTGTTCTCGTCGAGCACGCCGACGGTGACGCGCTCCTCAAGCCCGGTGCGTCCCCTCTCCTGCCTCCCTCACTGACACGCTCCACAGCCGCCAAGATCACCATCCTGTCCAAGATCCCGCCCAACAACTCAAAGCTCACCTGTTAGTTCAGTCGTATGGACCATCAACTGACAGCAGACGTCTGGCAGGATCGCCTCATCCACTATGTCTCCTCTGACGGCGTCATCTACCTCGTCATGGCCGACGACAGCGTCGGGCGCCGCATGCCGTTCGGCTTCCTCGCCGAGGTCGAGCGCCGCTTCACGGCCGCCTACACCCCGGACACGATCCTCGCCGCAGGCGACCACGGGCTCGAAGAGTTTGAAGGCGAGCTCTCCAAGGTGCGTCGCAGATTTTGTCGCTGGTCGCTGTAACGCATCGCTCGCATCGCACCGCCTCGTAGCGCTCCGTTTCGGGGCGCGTCAGATGTGTTCGGTCGTCAGGATCATGGCGCACAAACAGGGACGCGAACCCCGGCCGGCTGTCGGTCCGCCCGTGTGCTGAAATCGCTCGTGCTCGGAGATGCTGACTGCAGCTCATGGACACGTACACCACCGCGCCGCCGGCGGACCCGCTCAAGCAGGCTCAGACCGACCTCAACAACGTGTGCGTACCAGCTAGCTCCGTTTTTCGGCCACGCTAACGAAGCAGCAAGGACATTATGGTCCAAAACATCGACTCTATCCTGCAGCGCGGCGAGCGCCTGGACCTCCTCGTCGACAAGACGGACACGCTCGCGGGCCAGGCATACGCGTTCCGCCGTGGTGCGCGCACTGTGCGCCGCCAGCAGTGGTGGAAGAACACGCGCATTACTATCTTGACTGGATTTGTTCTCTTCGTAAGCGCACGCCACTGCTCCAGCTGACCACCCCAGCTCATCCTCTATCTCCTTGTTGCTCAGTTCTGCGGTCTCGGCCTGTCGCAGTGTTAACCATCTGCTAACCATCTCTTGTATAGACGTCCGTCTGTTGTATCCCGCGGGTCACTGGTTATACAATGCATGATCTGCTACTCTAACCTTCTCCAATGCACGCGTTTCTGCTCTACAGCTCGGCGAGGACACCCATGGCGAGCGACTGTGTGACCTGGTCGCCGAGGCTCTTCTCGACGGCCTCCTCGAGGTGGCGCTTGGGGTCGAGCTTTCCGACGTGGCGCGTCTTGAGCTGCTCGGGCGTGAGGGTGGCCTCCTCCTGCACGCTCTTGGTGTAGGCGGTCGCGAGCTTGAGCATGTCCTGCACTGTCTTTTCGTTGTCCTTTTCCGKCTCCKCGWSSWCGCGGAGCTTGAGGCCCTCGGTCCATCCGCGCTTGTGGAGGTTGAGGAGCATGCCCTGCTCGGCCTCGGTCTTGCGGTACTCGATCGCGAGCGAATAGTAGTGGCGGTTCAGGCCGTGGATGAGCGCCTGGATGGACGGCTTGTTGAGGTGGCCAATGTTCGAGGTAGTCTGTCGGCTCTCCTGGCCGGCCATCATCGCCTGCGGGTTGATCGAGCGGAACGCGTCAATGACGACCTTGCCGCGGACCGACTGGATCGGGTCAATGACGACGGCGACCGCGCGCGGGTGCAGCTGCTCAAACGACTGCTGCGTGTTCACGTCGACGCTCGAAAGCCAACATCCGAAACCGGGGTGCGAGTGGTACCAGCCGACAACCATCTCGGGGCGGCCAGTCTGCTTGAGCATGTCGAGCATCTTGGTCTGGAAGACGTGGTCGACCGACTCGACAGTGACGGTCGTTCCCGACTGGGGCATCGCAAAGACGTCGACGCACGAGATCTTCGGTCAGCTAGGGTTACATACACTTGCAGCTCACAGTGTACTCGTCAACAAACTCGCCGAGCATGAGGCCCATGACCTCCATGGGGACACCGGCGCGGCCGTGCTTGAGCATCTTGAGGAGCGCGAGGGACGAGATGTGGACGGTCTCACCGCTGCGGGTTAGCGAAGTACCAGCTATAAAACCCACTTGTCGGGGAGGATGACCTCCTCGGAGCGCTGGGTAGCCATCTGGCCACGGAGGAGGGCGTCCATTCCGCGGTTCATGTTGGTGGTGGTGGTGGTTGATTAGTCGGCAATCAGGGAGAGATATACGGTGAAGTGGGAGAAGCTGAGAGTCTGCTGATGAGAAGGTGGCAAGGTGATGCAGCGGACGCGGGTATCGAGTGCGGGGTGCTGTGCGAGTAGTGAGTGGGAGTGTAGTGGAATGTGCTCGCGGTGGTGGAGAAGAGCGAGCTCCGCGTTGCGTGTGCTACTTTGTTGTGAGAGACGCGCTGACGACAGCGGACAAGGACAGCGAACACTCAGCGTGTCGATATTTGATTCCGTTGGCCATGAGGATCTATTGGATGCACCTTAATTAATCCCTCCCGTTACAATATTGTACCCCCCAGGCACAGTTTGTGTGGCAATCATCCTTTCATTCATACTTCACGATGAGGACCAACGACAGTAACAATATCAATTCAAGAGATAATACGACTACGCGAGCACCATGCTTAGCACAAGCACCATTTGGAACAGCACCACTGCCGAGGGAATCGAAAGGGGCGAAACGCCACTCCTGGGCGGGGTCCTGGTGACATTGACCCACGCAGGGGGCTTGGGTCAAGGGTGGTCGTGTTCTTGACGCTGAACAGCTCGGAAACGGAAATATCTAGAGTCAGCGACCAGCCAAGGGGAGACATTAGAAAGGCAACCCGGTACACAAGCTTGAGCCAAATTGAGGCTATGGGCAGTCTGTAACCGACCTCGTTTTTATCTGTACCCACAGCTGATAAAGCCCAAGTCGTGTTCAGTCCTGTTCATGAGCCCAAGGAAGTAGTTGTCGCCTGGCGCGAATAGGTCCTTGAAACTCTCAGGAAGGCACACCTGACTTTCTATACGCCCGAAACGGTTCACGTCATATGCACAGGTGTTGTTGTTGGGCCGCTTGGGATAGCTTGAATAGGAGTCGAGGCAGCTCACGGCGGAACCGTCCAAGGTCATCCCAGCCATGAGGCCGCTCACACCCAAGTTGGCATCGTAGCGCAACGCGGCTAGTGTGACCCGGGATTCGTGGAGCTGGTCCTGATGGAACAAGAATTCGTTGACAAAGTCGTCGGTATACTCCCACACGACTGGCCACGCTGTACGGAGTGTATCCCACACTGGATACGCCCACCAGGATGCATTGGCAGCGACAAACGTTTCATTCACGAACTCCAAAGTGGCAAAGCTTCCAAGACTCGCGGCGTCTTGTTGACTGTCAGGATCGATGCGGAACCACCAAGGATGAGAGGAGAGAACTCACAGTAGTCGCCCGTGCGTGGATAGGTAATGGTGAAGCCAGGATTGTTGTCCTTGGTGCCTGGGTACGCCGGGTAGGTGAGAGTGACACTCCCCAAGTAATCCCCAAGTAAATACCCAGTCACATCCCTGCCACAGTGAGATATCCACCCAGATGACGTCTGGTTGTCGGGTCGAGGAGCAAGGGCTGCCATGGTGAGAATAACTGACTGGTGGTGGTAGAGAGGATAAAGTAGATGGCAGTGCTCCTTTATATGCTGCAGTGCACATCGGCGATGCTGCTGGAAGCCTTTCTGAAGGAGGTTGGGGCAGGCAGATGTGCTTCCTGCTCGAGACATGTCTCCCCTCTCCAGACTAGAGGCTGCCAAATAGACAGCCGTAAAACGGCAATGCATGTGGGGCCCGCCGATGGGCTGCGCGGTTCAGTCCACTCTCGGACTTTCGGGAACTCCATCCCAGGGCGCTCTCCTTTTACACACCGTGCCTGGGATTTCTTTCCACGCGGGCCTTGGTGGCTTACGTCCGTTAAGCTGTGCCACACCAGTGCCACACCACATTGTGCTGGCTCTATATTACCGGCATGCCGAACACACAATGCTGTTGCGCATGTGGAAGATCCCAAGCCAGCACACAAGGCTTCTTCATGCCGTGAGGTTGGTGGATAGCAATGGCAGGAGAAGTGTCCGACAGAAGCATACTTGGCTCAGCACCGAACATGCCACTCAGGTTCCAGGTTTCGGATCCCAAGCTAGCTGGCCTTGTTGATGTTACCAGAATCTCTGGCCGTCGCGACCCAGGGGCCTAGAAGGCGATACGGCAATCATACAGAAAGCCGTCGGGCGAACAGTTCATGTTACAGTATATTGGTGAGTGCTCCTTGACCGGTACTCCCGTTGGGAAGTTGAATGTGGCAGATGGCAGCCGCTTCCCTCTGCTGAGCTTCCATCTTCTTCATCCACCATCTTCCTCTGGGCTTCAGACCGCCCCAACTGGTATGTACTCCAAACAGGGACTAAGAATCCCTGTGGGGATCGAGCCCTCGCTCCTAACCACGCTCCTCCACAACTCGTTGGGAACAGGTTCACTGGTTGTCGTGGTGGGGCTTGCGGACACGAGTGGCCCGATCGTGCGCACTTGCCCACCGTCGCGGTGACGGGGTGTAGCGGAGATGAGGACTGATTGGAAGCGGCGTGTCGAGGCGAATGAACGCGAGAGTGTCGAGTGATGCGCCACTGGCGGGCTGCAGAACAACATGATCAACCCCTCGTTGGGGATGAGTTGTCGGAAGCAGATCGTTGCATTCAGGGTTGGGTGCGCTGCGAAGACCCGGCCATCGGCCGCTTCCCGCCAAGGATGCACGGTAACAAAGAGAAGGAAGTATATTACATGCATGTTGTCAAGTCAAACAGTACAACCTTCTGAGCTCTTTATGGTGCCCAGTTTAGAACTGGAAGTCGGCCCACTCGTCCTCGCTGTCGACAATCTCTATAACTTCCTTCTCCTTCTCCTTTTCCTTCTGCTTCTGCTTCTCCCTGCGGCTTTCCTGACTCTTGATAGCTGGTGCCGGGGGAGGAGGGTCCGCGACCGACGGCGTCTCGGAAACCGAATACGCGCGCGGTTGGGACTGCTGCTTCGCCTTTGTCGCTGGCAGGGACTGCCGACCGGGCCTTGATGAGCGTGGGGTGCGTCCCGGAGTAGGAACCGGCGCCGCCAACCGCGCAGGGCGCGGCTCAGAAGCGGGCTCGCGCGCACTCCGGGCACGCGCCGCACGGCCGCTGGCCGGGACCACTTCGATCTCGACCTCGAGCTGCGGGGCCGGCCGCCGTCGCGGCGTGCGCGCGATGAGCGGCTCGGGCGTCGGGGCTGGCTGGAACCTCGATGATGCAGGACGGCGGCGTGGGGTGGCGGGCTCTGGTGTCTGGGGGCGCGGGGCGCGGATGGACGACCGCTTGCGGACACCTACGAGCGGCTCTGGCGTCGGGGCAGGCGGCAGTTCTGTCCGCTTGCGGTGGTGGGCGTTGCTCTCGCGCCTGTGGTCGTCGTAGTGGTGGTGGGCACGAGCGTTGTTGCTGTTGCGCCGGGCGGAGCGCGTCTGGGGTACATGCTCCTCGATCTCCTCAATCTCCTCGACCTCGACCTCCTCGACCTCCTCAACCTCCTCCTCGCTCTCACTTTCCTCGCAGCGTGAGTGCCTTTTCCTGTCCCTTTCCCTATCCTGCGTCTGGAGCTCGCGATGCCGCACGCGATGCGCCTCGACCTGTGCTAGCATGTGGCGGTGGCGTCCAACAGTCTTGCGCGCGGTCGTTTTACCGCGCTTCTTCGGTGGAGGCACGACAGGGGGCGTCGGCTCCGCAACGAGCAAGTCGTCAACCTCCGTGTCGTCTGGAGACTCTCCCTGCTGCAAGACGCGCACGCGGCTTTTCGAAGTCGGAGTAGGGCGAGGCTCGAGCTGGGGCGTTGAGACTTGCGCGCGGGTGCCTGCACGGGCCCGAGTGGTTGGCGGAGGGGTTGCTTCAGGAGCCTCTGGCTTGACATCCGAGTGCGCATCGAGGTCAAGATAGAGTGTGTACCCGTTCCTCCCTCCGCGGAAGCGGGGGATTTCGACGTAGACGCGGTCCTCCGGCTGCGTGCCGCGTGACACCGGCAGATCAGGGGTACGGAAGCGCGACACCGGCGTGGCATAGTTGGACGACCCGCTCTCGTCCGCTAAGACCCGACGTGATGAACGGCGCGACGCCGCGATGGGCGAGTTGCGGAGCTCCGAGACGCGACGCGACGACGCGCGCGCAGGTATATGTTCGGGCGACGAGTCGCGTACCTTGATTGGAGAAGAATCGCGCACCGGGGACGTCTGCGCGCGAGCCGGTGACGACGAGACAAATAGCTGCTCCGTCGGCGGCATGCGCGATCGTTGCGATGCTGAGGGACCCGCCTGGTCGTCGTCGTCGTCATACCCACCGTCGTCGAATTCTGGCGACGCGAGACGTGTCCAGCTCGGCTGCGACCGGGGCCGCTTCGGCGGGGGCATTTCGGTGTCGTCAGACGTCAGCGTCAGCACGCGCTTGGCAGGCGGCGACAGCGCGTAGACGTCCGCCCGCGGCGTAGCTGCCTCTGCAGCCTGGTCCGTGTTCGAGGCACCGCTATGCAATACGACTTCAGTTTCCGCCTCAAAGTGGGAGGTACCGTAGTCATCTGGATCGTCCACGTCCATCGCGGAGCTGATCGAGACGAGGTCGACAATGTCGGGGACATTGGTCATCAGCGCATCGTCCATGGGGGCCACGTTCGCTGCGCCAGCCAGTACCCTATCCAAGTCGTCCTCCAGCGCTTGAACCGCGGGGAGGGGTGAATCCGTGGCGTCGAGAACGACCGGTTCGTCGACAGTCCCCGGAGCCTGCGTCGCGGACACCATCCCAAACGTGGCGGGAGTGAGGACGTCAGCGGCTGGAGACTCGACACGCGGTTCGGGCCGCTGACTGGATGTTGCTCTACTGCCGCGCGGCCGGCCTCGCGGTCTGCCACGACCACGAGGCATTGCGGGGGTTCCCGTGGAAGAAGGCGAGGCCAAGTGCGACGAGGCGGGTGAACCCAGGCCCTTGGTGCGAGGACGTCCGCGTGGGCGACCGCGTGGTTTTGCGGCGCTGCGGTCCGGGCCGTCCTGTGTAGCGGGAGAGGCCAAGTTAGCTGCTGGACCCACGCTCTTGCGAGGACGGCGCTTCCTCGGGGCCGAAGGCTCAAAGTCCGAGTCGTCTGACTCGTCGCCCCCGAGCCGGGGGAAGCTGACCTCGGGCAGTGGCAAGGGCGAGGATGAGCGATCCGGCGTGGTTCTAGCTAGCCCGGCTTCGATAAGCTGGGCGATAACAGCTTCTTCCGACAGCGGGACGTCAGCTGGTGGGGGCGCAGCTGCAGGTGCGGGCGAGTCCACAGATTTGACGCGAACACGAGGACGTCCGCGGCCCTGCTTCTTCGGCGTGGGATCAAAGTCCGGGTCGTCCTCGTCGCTGTGCAGTTTGGTGAACGCTGTCTCCGGCAGCGGCGAGTGCGAGGAGGCGCGGGGCGGGGTGCCGGCGTACCCATGTTCGATAATTGCAGCGATAACAGCTTCCTCTGATAGCGGGCCGTCTAGGGCTGGAGCTGGTGTGGGATCAAGTGCGGGGGTAGATGTTGCTGGGGTAGCCGCTTTGTTCTTCTTGGTCTCCTTGGCTTTTGGCTGTCGTACTGGCGCATACCACTTGCTCAGTGGCGCCTCAAGCTCGTGCGGGGGAAGGCTGAGCTCCTCGCGGCGCCACTCCTCGAGGAAGAACAGCGTCGAGGCGTCGAGTGTGCGGATGTCGAGCCGGAGCTCACGGCGGTACCTGCCAGTTCCGCCTGGTGGCGGGGCGTACTCTGGGGCAAACGGGGAGGGGCTGCGCGGCGCATCGGAGGCGGGTGTGTCGACTGCAGAGGCGGTATCGGGGTCCGGTTCTTGTAATCTCATTACGGCCGGCGTCGGGACGTCCATGGGGAAATCGGCCGGCGTGCCACCATACTGTTCGGCCAGCTGTCCGAGCGCCAGCAGCTGGTCGAGGGTCATGCCACCGGGGAGCTCCATATCCTGACCATTGGGAAGGGCGCCTGTGGAGGCGCCATCAACATCGGGCGCGAGGGGAGGAGGGAGGACAGGAGGGTCAGATGTCGGACTAGGCTGTGTGGAAAGCACAGGCAGCGGTGGTATGGGACTGGCAGAGGTTGGGGAAGCCAGTGCTGCAGCGAGGGCCGGCGCTGTCGCGCTTATGGTGTTCACAATGTCGTCGAGGATCAGCTCGTCTGGTGTCCGCGCGTTTGGTGTCGAGTTTGCGGGAGAGACGTGGTTCATGCCCTGGCTAAAGGCGAAAAGCGTCTTGGCGGCTGATGCACCGGGGGACATGGGAACAGAGTGTGCGAGGGTGCTGGTGGAGGGGAGAGGAGCGGTAGCGTCGGGGCTGGGGTGAAGCGACGCGGTCGGTGGTTGCATCGAGGCTGGGGAGGGATCTGCGAGTGCAGGTGCTTCCTGAACCAAGGCTGGGGAGACGGCTGTGACAATATCGAGGCTTGCGTCCGCAGTATCCAAGGGGATGTTGGCTAGCGCGTGGGAGACGACAGATTCGTCTACCGGGGCGTGGGAGACATCAAACTCGTTATCCGCAATGGGGACGACCTCGGATGCAGCGGGGGCGTCGCGGCTCACCTCACCGTTGCCACCATCCATATCGGCCTTTTCATTCCCACCTTGTCCTCCATCTGAGACCCTGCTGGGCTCGTCGGGCTCCGCCTCATCCAGCGCGTCGAGTATAACCGGGCTCCCGCGTTCTCGCCGCCGCCGTTCCAGGACCTCGGGGTCGATTTCCGGTGCGTTCTGGCTCGGACTCGGGGGCAGACTTGAACTGCTTATGATGCGTCTGTCCAGACGATGATAGCTGTGCGGCGTGCGGAACCGATTCAGCATGTCCTCGAGCTTGAGAAGTTGCTCGTCTGTGCTCAATGTGGTGAGCCACTCGGCGAGCGGCGCGAGCTCGATGCCGTGCTGGATCTCGCCGCGCCGAAACGTCGGCGGTGGTGGGGGTGGAACGGGTCTCATCCCGGGGGGGCGAGGTCGGTCCTCGTCGTTGGTGGACGTAAGAAGAGTGTTGCGAACCAGATGAGGAGAGGGAGAGAGACACAAATAACAAGGTCGACATGCGAAACGCGCGTGGACGAATACCTCCACTTTCCAGAATCACGTGACGCGAGGTTGTTTGCCTCCTCGTTCATCTCGAGCTCATCTGGGGCAGACCTCCTCACACTACTCTTCCCCTACACCACCAGCATGTCCCGCCCAGCAGAGCTGCTCCAGGCCGACAGGAGCCTCCTGCACCCCAACTTTGAGACCTACAGACTCCATGCGCTCGACACCGACGAGGACGTGACCGCGTTCCCTCTGCCGGGCTCCGGCGCGACACAGAGCCGCGTGGGACTCAACGCGCAGCAGCTCGGCTTCAAGGAGGTGCGCGCACGTATCGGCCACAACCATCTGGACACTATCGGCAACCGCGGTGTATATATTGACGTGGACTGGAACGTCGTCGGCTTTGCGATCAACGTGAGCTGCAAGGTGGAAAGAAGCTGACAACAGGACGACCTCCACCCCACGTTCTCACGGCTCGCGTCCCTCCCGGCACCGATTTCCAAGGACGAGCACGCAGAGTACCCCCGTGCGGTTCCTCTGACGTCCGAGGCATGGGCAGTCTCGTCCGGCAGCGGTTCGCTGTACATGCTGCGCACATCTGCGAGTGGCGAGTTCACGGGCGAGTTTACTGCCCGCTACGACCTCGTTCTCGAGGACGGCATTGCGCCGTTCCTTGTCGTCGCCGCGCATGTGGAGGGGACTGCTGCCAAGTTGCTGCTCGCCCGCCCCGTTGTTGAGCCCGAGGCCGGCTCGAGCCGGTGGAAGGCGCGCCAGGCGACGTTTGCCCTTGCGGAGGTGGAGGTCGACATTGTGCACGTGAATGGTGGCGACAGTGCACCCGAGCAGCTCACGCCCAAGTGGACCCTTTCCGGTAACGACCTGCCGTACTGGGCGGCCTGGGCGGACAGCGGCTGGGTCGTGTTTGCCGAGGATGCCTTCACTGCCCCAACCCCGGAGTCTACCGTCCCCGAGACCGAGACCGAGCGCGCGACGCGCGAGCACAACGAAAAGGTTGCCAAACTGGGTCTCGGCGCAACGCTCCCTGAAGCCGACCTTGCTGCCCAGAAGGAGTGTGACAACAAGGGCGAGGACAAGGACACGATGGAGGTTGACACCGAGGGCCCCAAGTATCCCTTCCGCTGGACTCAGGACACGACGTCGGTAACTATCACCGTGCCAGTGCCGGCAACCCGCGAGGACATTGACGTCAAAATCTCGCCCGAGACGCTCCTCCTATCTCTCAACGGTAATCTCACAGCACCGCTGGCTGGGTTTGTCGGTACCCCGCACGCCTTTTGGACCGAAGTGGTTGCCGACGAGTCGACCTGGACTTTTGACGCTTCCAAGGGGGAGATTGAGATTGAGCTGCAGAAGGCGGACGGCGACACGCTCCGCTGGCCGAGCGTCTTTATCCCAGACGACGACTCTGACGCTGAGGACGTGCCAGAGACATTCGCCCCCTCGACACTCGCCGCTTTTCGCGAGTCGTTCAGCCACGCAGTGCGCACCCGCGATGACGACGAGCTACCCAGCCCCGCAGCCGCCCTTCCTGCTCTCTTGCGCGAGGACATGGACCTGGACTTTGACGACGAGGAGGATTTCGGCCAACGGACCGAAGGAGCATTTGCAGACCTGAGCGCGGGCAGTGTTGGCCGTTCGGTGCTTATCGGGTTCGTATCTGATGGCATTCCGACCTGGTCGCGCCAGCCGGCGTCAGTGTTGTCCCTCCCTGTGACTGCTGCGGGGCCCGACAGCACTGCGGCAGCTGGCGTCATTGTCAAGGCGGCAGTTGACGGCCTGCTATTTTCTCCTCCGCATGGCGGCAACCCGAGCCGCACGCCCTGGGTGCATACCGGTACGAACCCTGCGCTCGCGTTTGTTATTTCGTCCAAGCGTGATCTTCGCCTCGTGCGACATGTCAGCACAGCCGTGAAAACCGGATCAGACACCCGGACCGGTACCAACATTACCGGTACGGGATCGACATCAACCGCAACTGTTTTCGCCTTTGATTCAGGCTCCGGCACGGGCAACGGCAACGTGTACGTCTACTACGCGCCCGCCGCCGGCCAGCAGACGGTGGCGCGCCAGGGTGTCGTGTCCGTCGCCGGTGGCGATCGCGGGGCGTTGCTTGGCGTTGGATGCGTGAATGTCGGTGGACGTCAGGTGGTGGTCGCCCTTTGCGAGAGCGCTCTCGCTGTGCTGGGAGGAGTTTTGTAAGAAAAGTTGCGACGTGATGTCACAGTGGCCGGTGGCTTGGTGGCTGCATTCGATATTCATGCTCCGCGCTCAGACAACGCCATGCACGGTGCGCGGGTTGTGGACGACGAGTGGAACAGGCTTCTGACGAGAGGCGACAGTGGCGGAGATGTCGGCCCTCTCGGCTCTTGGCGTGGAAAAAAAACAGAGTTTGCCCGTTTTATCAGCCGCGCTCATGTTGTCATGGATTGCAGATCATGTTGGTCCCGACCGACATGTCAAAGATCAAGCACGGAGGCCGAGATGATGCTGAGATGCACCCACTGGAAAAGTAGCCGGTGGGTGTCGCACTATCTCGGGGCAATGTCTGGCTGACGCACGGTCCCTAGCCGCATCCACGAGCGCCGAGCCGTTGCTTCGATAGGAAGGCCCCCCGCGTAGGCTGCCGATTAGACTGCATGACTGACCATACCGTGAACGAGCTCTCCTGAGTGCAGAGGCATTCAGTCGAGCACGAGCATCACCACCCGCCCTCGAGCCTCGAGCCTCGAGCCTCGAGCCGCGGCCTATGTGACGCACCCTCAGTCGCCGGCTATGATGCTGCATTCTCCGCCGATTTTTGCATTCTGAGATCCGAGAAGGATGTTGTCGAGGCGACATGTTATATCAGGCGCGAGTGGTCGCGGTGGATGATATGGACCCACCCACCTCGTACCCGCTCTCTCTATTTGCTCTCGCCCAGCCCAGCCTCACTACCCTCACCTTCACCCTGCCTCGAGTCTCCTGAACGCCGACCCAGGCCACGTCAACAGCAGCCAACTCGCCAGCAACGCCGTCTTGGAGGTACAACCCAAGGAACCGGAAGAACTGTTTCCACTTGTCTGGAAAGAGTGACGCAACGACCCAGCGAACCACATCAAGGGACGCAGAAAATTAGAGCTGCACAGTGATAGCAGCAGCAGCAGCAGCAGCAGCAGCAGAAGCAGCAGCAACAGCACCAGCGACAGCGACGGGCTCCTCGACATCGACGACGAAGGAGACTTATACGCCAGCTCCACGAGTAACTTGGTTGGAATTGGTCTCCAGGGTGGAAAACTGTCATTCTCAAATCAGAATCGATCTCAACCTCTCGTGTCCTCTCTCGCCTCTCTCCCCCAGCCCATTAATTATTATTGTCTCGTTTCCGACGTTCCGCATCATCATATCAAGCGCCGCCCCAACGCAACAACCACCCCAGCCACCCCACCCCACCCACTCCACGCATCCATTTATCATCCTCTCCATGTCTCCTCTCTCTCGCCCAGCAGTCCGCATCTCCACCGTCGCAAGCCACCTCGCAAAGTCTTCCATCGCCGCCGCCGCCGCCTCATCAAAATCCAAAGCATCCTTCTCCACAATGACCGGCAAGGAGCGTGTCGCCATCATCGGCTCGGGCAACTGGTGCGTAATCCATACGAGTGTGCGGGCTGCGTGCGCACGCGCACGCGTACCTCCGGGTACAAGACAGCACTGGCACCACTGTCCAGCTCTAAACTCGAACTCTGGGCTGACATCATCCCAGGGGATCCGCAATCGCGCGCATCGCCGGACAGAACGTCCTCGCCCACGCCGATGTCTTTGAGCCCGAGGTCCCCGTTTGGGTCTTTGAGGAGATGGTGAGTGCGGCAGCGAGCGAGCTCTCCACCGACAGGACAGGCTCCGCCCAGAGTGCACCGTGACAGCAGCTAACCTCCAGGTCAACGGCCGCAAGCTCACCGAGATCATCAACGAGACCCACATCAACGTCAAGTACCTCCCCGACATTCCCCTCGGCGACAACGTCGTTGCCGTCCCCAACCTCGCCGAGGCTGTCAAGGGTGCTACCGCTCTTGTCTTTGTTATGCCCCACCAGTGTGAGTAGCGTCACGCGCAGTGTTGCTCGTGACCTGGCTACGACTTGCGCCATAATTGCCCGCGTGACCTTGCAACCCGCTAACCGCAGTCCTCGACAAGTGCCTCGACACTATTGAGGGCCATGTCGCTCCCGGCGCCAAGGCCATCTCGCTCATCAAGGGCGTCGACGTGCACGGCTCGGACATTCACATCTTTGCCGACGTGATCGAGAAGCGCCTCGGCATCTCGTGCTCTGCGCTCTCGGGCGCCAACATTGCCACCGAGGTCGCCCTCGGCCGCTTCTCCGAGACCACCGTCGGCTACCGCAAGGAGTCTGAGGGCCTCCTCTGGCAGAAGCTCTTCGAGACCCCCAAGTTCAAGGTCCAGCTCATCGAGGACGTCAACGGCGTCTCGCTCTGCGGTGCCCTCAAGAACGTTGTCGCCGTCGCTGCCGGTCTCTCGGACGGTCTTGGCTGGGGCAACAACACCAAGTGTGAGTAGTCGTCGGCGCAATCGGCGAGAAGCACACGACCAAGAGAGAGAGTGACGTTCTCTGCACGAGATATCGGCTTCTTGTCTTCTGTCCGTGCGCCACCGCCTGCAACAACCTCCCCACTGCGACACCGACACGGAATGTTAGCGGACGTGACATACTGACGCCCCACAGCTGCCATCATGCGCATTGGTCTTCTCGAGACCAAGAACTTCTGCCTCGAGTTCTTTGACAACGTCAAGGAGGCAACCTTCCTCCAGGAGTCTGCCGGTGTTGCCGACCTCATCACCTCGTGCTTGGGTGGCCGCAACCGCAAGACTGCCGAGGCCTTCGTGCAGACTGGCAAGTCGTTTGACGAGCTCGAGCAGGAGATGCTTGGTGGCCAGAGTGAGTGCATTCAAAAAAAAGCAGCGGCGCGGGCAGAGAAGAGCGCGTCGACACGCCGCTCGTCCCATGCTTGCTTCCACTTCCCATGGTGGCAGGGAGTAGGGATTCTGTGGGGATATCGGGGTATCGGGTGCGGGGGTGAACCTTGTTGGCGGCGTGGGGTGGTGGCGGTGGAGGCGGCCAGTGGCCAGTCCGCTCGACCCGTGTCCTCTGCCGCTATCTGACAGGCACGCCCCCCTTTGTATCGCCATCCCACTCCCACTGGCCCGCAAGCACGAGAACCAGAACACGAACAAGAACACATCCACTGACGCGCGCAGAGCTCCAGGGCATCCACACCGCCAAGGACGTGCACGAGTTCCTCAAGGCCCGCAACCGCCTCGGCGCCTACCCCCTCTTCGACAAGGTGTACCACATCTGCTGGGACGGCATGCCCGCCGACACCCTCACCGACGGCCTCTAGAGTGCCGGGCGGCTGTGAGGAGAGAGGCGATATAGACTGTTCGACCGCGAGCGGACCGGATCTACGCGTGTGCCAGTGCCAGTGCAAGTGCCAGGGCGCCAGTACCAGTGTGTTAGTAACGAGAGTAGTATCGGGCGCGCGCTCGCATGCGCTCGCGCACGCGCAGCAGTGCGCGCGGCCCAGTATAACTGTAGGCGTAGGCGTAGGCGTCGGCGGGTACTAGAGAATTGAGTGGATTTTTCCTGTCATACCTACTTATAGAGTGCAAAATGCTACCTGAAATGGATCTCAGCCAACGGGCCTGTACGAGACGGCGGGGGTGCGGTCGCGGCTTGGGTCATGGCCGTTCCGTGGCGGCCGTGGCGCGCGGCGCGCGGCGCGCGGCGTGGCGTGGCGTGCGCATCATGAATAGGTCGACAGGTGATATCCCATGCGCCCCGCGTTTGCGCCGAACAGCGCCGCCGGAGAGCGCGAGGCCGACACGCCCCCGCTCCGCCTCCGCTCCGCCCCCGCCCGCCTGCAACCCTTGCTCCAGCTCCATCTCCATCTCCATAATTAGCCCCCGCATCCTATGATGCGCGTCCCGTTACACGATCAGTCGAGATATCAACAACTATGCATCATCGCCATCTTCTTCTAGTCCTCTACCACTCTCTCGCGGCGTGGGAGATTTCGCTGCGCGCTGCGCGCTGCGCGCGCCGTCCGATACTGACTGCCACACTGCGCCCGCGCTAGAGCTCGTCCATGTCCTCCTCCGTCTCCTGGATGAGCTGGGCAATCTCGCGGTCGCGTTCGCGCGCGTCGGCGGCCGTCTCGAGTTCCTTGCGGTGCACATTGCCCGCGAAGCGCATGCCCTGTGGTGGTGTCAGCTACGTTACGGGGATGAGGCGGGAGCTGCAGTGGTGGGCTGTCTAGACGGCACTGCCCGCAGCCCAGCTGCAGCAACCCTCCCTGCCGACAAAGTGTGGCATCCTGCACGGCTACTCACCTGGAGGGCCTCGTTGTGCATCGCGAGCGCGTACTTGAGGCGCTGCGAAATCTGGGTCTGGGGCTCGTCCGTCTCGTACAGGTCCTTCTTGACCATGGACTGCATAAAGCCGCCGGTATGGTCGATTGTGGCGTCAATGACGCGGTCCTTGATCGCCTTTGCGACAATGTACTCGGTGTCCTCCTCCGAGTCGAGGCCGAGCTTGACGCACACGTCGCGGAGCGAGATGCGGCTGTACGCGAGTGTAATGGTGCGCAGCGCGGTGCGGATGACAAAGTGCCGCAAGCGCAGGATGAGGAAGTGGGTCGAGTCGGCGAGGAACGTCTGCTCGTGGGTCGTGAACGCGCGCTGGAACGCCGCGACGTCGCCCACGCGGACGGCTGAGAGTTAGAGACAATAAACGGGCAACAACTCACCCTGCACGATCTGGAAGTACGGGACAAGGGCCTGCTGGAGCACTGGCCGGCGGAACATGGCGCGGTCGGGGATGCGGCCGGTGAGCATCTCGGTGACAATGTAGAACTTGTGAACCTGCGGGTTAGACCACACTTGGATTTCTCAAAACCCACAATCTGCACAAAGCCGGGGGCGACCTCGTCCTTGGGCGCGCGGCGGATGGCGGTCAGGAGGTTGTCGGCGGCGGCGGCGTAGTTGAGCTGGACGGCACGGAGGCGAGCGACGTAGAAGAGCCAGCGGGCAGTCTGGGCCGAGTTGGAGGTAGGCGGCGCGTCAATCTTGGAGAGGAGCTTGTCGGCCTGGTCGTAGAGGTTCGACTGCAGGTACGAGCGGAGGAGGAGGTTGACGACGGTAATCTCGAGGACCTCGTCCTTGCGGAGCTTGGCGGTCTGGCGGACGGCGAGGAGGGTGCTGCTGTCAGTTATTATGTATCGATTACAACTCACGAGCGGAGCTCGGGGAGGCGGTCCTGGAGCTCGTACGCGCGCGCGAGGTAGAAGTAGATCTTGGCGGCGATCTGGTCCATGGTGCGGCGGTTGGCGGCCTGGACGAGGTTGGCGGTCTCGAGGGCAAACTCGCCCGCCTCGACGGGCTTGCCGGCGTCGAGCGCGGCGAGGATGAGGAGGAGGCGGAGGTAGACGATGGCCTCGGGGATGAGGTCGTTGGTCGCCTGGTCGACGGGGGGAGTGTACTTCTTCTGCGCGGGTGCTGTGCTTGTGCTGGCGGAGCCCTCGGCGGCGGCACCATCAGCGGCAGCAGGGGCAGCAGCAGCGGGGGCGGCGACGGCATCGACGTCCATCTCCTCGGCCGGCTCGGGGAGGAGGCTGAAGAGCGGGTGGGCGATGAGCGCCTGGCCGGTCTTGGCTGTGGGGTCAGCTACCGCAATGACGAGTAAAAGCAAAACGTACAGCCCTTGGGGAACGCGCGGGTGAGCGCATCCTTGAGCGCGGGGCGGGTCAGCTTCTTGCGGAGCGTGGTGAGCGTGCGGAGGACGCGGGTGGTGAAGCGCGGCTCGATGGTGGCGACGGCGCGGCCGATGAGGGCAATGTTGGCAAGGATCTCTGCGATGCGTCAGCTGGAACATCCCTCGTTCAGCTGGCCTGGTCTCCTGTTGCCATTGCGGATGTGTGCGGGCCACCTGCACAACACACGGCACAACACGCAGACGACAACAAGCGCTCGACTCACCCTCCTCGACGGTAAGCACGGGAGCGGGGGCCTCGACCTTGACCTCCTCGGCCTTTGTCTCGACGGGGGAGACGTCCTTGTCCTTTGCGGGGGAAGTCATGGTGGGTGGGTGGTGGTGGTGGTGGTGGTGGTGGATAGCGAGGTGGTGTTGACAAGAACGTCGACGATGATGATGATGCAGAGACGAGGAGAATGCTCTGGCGCGACGCGCAAGCTGGGTGGACACACCACGTGGCACCCAGTTACAAATTCAATTAGAATTGTGTTTCTAATCCATGGAGGAGTGTGCTAATGCACATTGTAATGCACCGTATGGGTCTGCCTTGGTGTCGCATTGAGATGCATGCACTTTCTAGATATCCCCGACACGCCTATGCAGACGGTCCGCAGGATCTGCTTCTTGCTACTTGTACTCGACAGCACTGCGACTGATCAAACGGAAAAAGGACAAACAAGAACTGCCTGCTTCTGTCATCCAGAGCGCGCTGCTCGCTGCTCGCTCCTGCGGGCTTAGAGCTCGTCCTTGACGGGCTTGTCGGCCGAGTCGGAGAAGGCAGTGAGGACGTTGACCTTCTTCTGGAGGTCGTCGAGCTTGGCGGGGGCGATGTTGGAGCCGGCGACAATGTTCGAAAGGCTGCGGTCAGTTTCTTTGAATCAGTGCAACAACTCACCGGGCGAGCTCCTTCTTGACCCAGGCGTCGCCCTTGGCGGCGATGCGCTCCATGACGCGGACATAGTAGTCGGCGGTCGCCTTGGCGCTCTTCTCGGCCTTGGCAGCGGCGGCCTTGGCCTTTGCGACAATCTGCTCGCGCGAGGGAATCTCGTTAATGTACTCGTGGGCAAGCTCGTCGAGGTCCTCGATGCGGCCGGCGAGGGCGTTGAGGAGGCCGTCCGAGGTGCGGTGGGTGCCGGCCTTGAGGTTGAGGTAGGCGGTAAAGTCGGCCTCGGAGCGGCCCGACTCGTACTGGACGGGCGAGTCGGCGGCACCCTTGGGGAAGAACTTGATGGTGGGGAACGAACGGACACCAAAGCGCTGGGCGAGCTCCTTGTTCTCCTCGGCGTCGGCGTTGACCTGGGCGACAACAACGTCGGCCTCGCGCTCAAACGCGCGGGCGACCTTCTCGTACGTAGGCTTCATGTTCTTGCAGTGGCCGCACCAGGGGGCAGTAAACGCAACGAGGACATTCTTGGAACCGTCAACAATCTCGTGGAAGTTGCCGACGTCGAGCTCGATGGCGGCGGGAGGGGGAGGGGGCTTGATCGACGACTTGACACCAGACTTCTCAGTAACGAAAGCGGCGAGCGAGTCGAGGTCGCGGCCGCCCTGGTACTCCTCGGGCTCGTCCGAGCCGGCGGGGAACCACTTGAGGGCTGGGGTTAGTGTGCGCGTGCGGGGGCTTCGGTGCAGCTGGCATGACGAGCTGAACAGCTGCCCGGCTCCACAACTTACTAGGGAAGCCCTGGACCTTGAACCTTTCGCCGAGGGCGCGGCCCTCACCGTCCGCGTCAGTCTTGGCGATCACGACCTTGCTCGAGGGGAACGCGTCCGCGAGCTGCTCCCAGGTGGGCGCGACTGGCGGTTAGCTGCCTGCTGGCCGGAACCTGTGCGCAGTGTAGAACTCACGGTTCTTGCAGTGGCCGCACCAGCTGCTCGTCAGTACGGGTGCTCGTGTTCAAAAGTGCTTAGTCAGCAGCAGTCAGTAGACGTACGGGGCAAAGCTGGGCGGCGTGTCAGCGGGGGAAGCAAGAGCCAGGACATGGACGCGGAACACTTACAACTCGACGAGGGCGCCCTTGCTGCCACCGACATACTGCCAGTCAGCACTGTGCCTTGTCGCATCGCAGCGGAGAGGACGAGGTTGCGGCTGGCAGATGGATCTCTGGCCACTGGCCATCTCGCGGACTGCGTCGCTGGGGGCTGTGTACTCACAGAGTCAAAGTTGTCGGGGGTGAGGTCGACGACGTTGGACGCGCGCACGGCGGCGGCGAGGGCGAGGAGACCAGCCGAGAGGGAGAATGAGAGCCTCATGGTGAAGGGGTGAATGGGGGGTGGAAGAGAAAGAAGGGACAAGGAGAGAGATCAACAAATCCGACCTCTGTCCCCGGTGGAGGTGAGTGAGGCGGCTGGCTGCGTGTCACCTCGGCGGTGGACTGGGCCAATGTGACGTGGAATTGGAATCTGGGACAGTGGCACCCGCCCCGCGTATGTACGTCATTTCACACTCTCGACGACAACTCGCCATCTCTCCACTTTGGCACATGCATAACACTGGTGGGAATGCTGCTGCTGTTGCTGTTGCTCATTTCCATGGTTACGGTGGTGCATCTGTGTACAGTTCTCGGACAGGACCAGGACGCATGCCCGAGGGGGGGGGAGGGGGGGAGGAAAAAAAAGGGCAAATCAAATATAGTCTCCCCCGTGTATGTATGGGCTGGGGGAGGTGATGGCTACTGGTGTACAACAGATGGAGAGGACGGGGTCGGAAGTAGGGTGGTGGGGCTTCTCCTTTCTCGGTACGGTATCGATATGAGTGAGACCCGGCATCGGCCCGGGTGCGTAGCATATCGAGTGGCGCCGCGTCGCTTTAGCGCGATGTGCGTTTCTCGCTGACACGAATCGTGCTTTTGTGGATGTTTCATCTCACTCACGCCACCAGCTCCTCGTCGAGACGAGGAACGGGCTTGCGGCGGGCGCGCTTTGGCGCCGTTGGCGAGAGAGGGAGAGGGCTGGCGGAAGCATACGGGGGGTTGACGGGGGCCGTGGTCGAGATAGGAGGGAGGTCGTGCGGGCGGACAGCGGGGGAGGGCTTGGGTGTGGGCTCCAGGCCAACCTCGGGGTGGCGCTCAAAGTCGGGCGCAACATCGGCGGGGACAATGACGACAGAGCGCGCGGCCTGTACAGACTGAACAGGGAGGCCGCAGGCGTTGTTGGCGGACGTCGGGGTCGTCGGTGTGCCGGGAGGCGAGATGGAGCGGCCAGAGTGGACCGACGAGGGCGAGTACGAGGCACGGGGAGAGGTGCCCGAGCTCGCGCGCGAGGCTTGGCGGACGTGCTGCTGCGGCTGCCGAGGAATGGACGCGATTGTCGGAACAATGGGCTGCGAGTGCGAGCGCTCGTTCCTCGGTGGGAACTGCTGCTGCTGCTGCATGTGGTGCATGTGCTGCTGCTGCTGGTAGGCGGGGATGGGAGGGACGGGCGGAACCGAGTTGGCGTGGTGCGGGTGGTGCAGCGCAGTCGAGAGACGCTTAAAGCCAGACATTGTCCGTGCGCGCACGTAGGAACCCGCAGATCCGGCGGCTCGGGCGGGAGCCACGGCTGATGTCGGTGATGTGGGAGCGCCAGGACGGCCCAAGGGACCAGGGAACGTCTGCGGAGTGTAAACGCCACTGCGTGCGCAGTGGGAAGCGGCGCCGTCGCGGATCTTGTACGGATCGCCTCCGGCCTGGGTGCCGTTGGGGCCAGCGAGAACCTTGGAACGACGGTTAAGGGAGCCCGCCTTGCCGAACGTGATCATGGCGTCCTCGTCCGAGTCGACGGGCGAGTCGGGTAGGGACTTGCCGGTGTCTACGGGGGGAGGGGCGACGTCGAGGATGTATGGGCGGCTCTGCATGGGGTCGCTGACGGGCGAGGAGCGGCCTGATGCGGAGGGCGAGTGGCCGGCGGAGGACGAAGATGCGGAAGAGGCGGCCGAGGTTGCAGCCGAGGGGACGGCGCGGAGGTGCGAGCGGGGAGGGACTGCGGGCGCGGGCGCGGGCGCACGAGCCGACGACGACATGTTAGAGGGGCCGCGCTGAGGTGGTGTGAGCGGCGAGTATTATAATAGTAAAGAGAGATGGAGTAGAGTCAAGAGATGGTGATGGTGGGAAGGCGTGGTTGATTGTTGGTTTCTAGATGTGGATGGTCATGTGAACAACAAACTATAAAAAGTGGCTAGGAGAGCCCGGGAAGAGAGAGGAGCGGTAGTGGTAGTGATGGTGATGATGACAAGGACAACGGCAAGAGAAAGAGTGGTGATGATGATGATGAAAGAGGCCAAGTGTCTCTCTCTCAAGCACGAGTAAGGGGGGGTGATGGAGCCCTTTTGCATGCACAGGCTCTCGTCGGGCGATGCAATGCTGATGATGATGGAACGACGACGGCCGACGACGACGACCACCCACAAAAGGAGAGCAAGGAGAGTGGAGGGTTTTCGGAGCCAAAAGGCACAGCACCAGAGGAAAATGATCTTTTAGGGTAGACTGGGAAAGAGCCCAAAAGCGGTCAAAGTGGCGAATTGGCTTTTTCTCCTCCTCCTCTCCCCCTCTCCCCCCTGCCCACTACAAGACAAAACAAGCTCCAGCTCTGGACAGTTTTTTCGATCGCGAGGCAGAGCGCGGCCAGCGAGCACCATCCACCACAACCACCACCACAACAGCAGATGGGATGTGCCAGGTAGTGCTAAAGGGACAGGGGTGGGTGGCGTCCTCGCTCTGGTGGCGGTGGCGGTGGCATGGAACGGCATGGTGGTAGCAGGCAGGCAGGCAGGCAGGCAGGCAGGCAGGCAGGCAGGCTGGCTGGCTGGCTGGCTGGCTGGCTGGCTGGCTGGCTGGCTGGCTGGCTGGCTGGCTGGCTGGCTGGCTGGCTGGCTGGCTGGCTGGCTGGCTGGCTGGCATTCGTAGCTCTTTGCCTCTCTCTCTGCCCACGCCGCGCAGCCGGTTGTTTGCCCACGCAACGCCCGGCTTTGCTGCCAATGCTTACGAAAAGAGTATCGCCGTATTCACACCAAAAACGTCCACCATCTCACCAAACACTGATGGCAGATGGAGAATGCAGACTGATGTCACGGCTTGGCTTGCCCTGCAGGCTGCCAAGATAGTCCACGGCCGCGCACTCGGACACGCCCGTCCCTGGTGCATGCGACCTGTGACACCTGCACCCAGGAACACCCACCACAAGGGCAGGCGATTGACCTAGGCGCCACGCAGCCGCCGCCTCTGTCTCCGCCTCCGCCGCCGCCACCACCCCGCCCCCGCTTCGACCGCTGGCCACTACGGCCCCTTGACGCCTCGTAGGACATCAAGGACTCGAGAGCCCACCGGACACGACAGACGTGTTTCACTTCACATCCGTCGCAAGGCTCGGATCTCGGCGAGGCCGAGCGCGAGGCCGAGCGCATGACACAGAATGCCTCTCGCCCCGTTACTCGCAGGCCAAAGCGCCTTGTGCTCCGAACTTCGGCCAAGACTAAGACAGGGGGGACGCACTATTGCAGTGCAGAGGAGTGGAACAGAGGTGCCGACTCGCCAAAATTCCAGACGTTCCAGACCCCGCACCTCCACAAAACCTCCACACACACCCAAGACCAGAAAATGAGGACAAATAATACACACCCGAGACGTCGAGACAAGAACCAGACACGAGACCAAAAACAACTCCAAAAAGTACTCACAAGGAACGCGTGGTGGCCAGCACCGGAAAAGACAGCAGACATGCGTGCAAAGGGGGAGCGAGAGCGCGAGGGCCGCTCGCGGGGACGGGGGACGTCGCCGCGGGTGGCCGGGTTGGAGGGGACATCGACATGTGCGAGCTTGTCGGCGGCCGACATGCTGTTGGAACGAATGTGCGCATAGCGGCGGGGGGGAGCAAAGAGCGTGTCGTCGTCGAGCGTCTCGACGCCCCGGCTCTGGTCAAAGAGGATGCCGCCGAGAACCGGCTCGGCAGCACCGGGGGGAAGAGTAGGCGCAAAGAAGGTGGACATGGGGCGGCTGCGGCGGCGGGCCTCGGGGACGACGGCGCGCGGGAGAGGAGCGTCGCGAACAGGGTTGCCGTCGGCGTCAAAGAGGCCGCTGGTGACGAGGACGCCGTTGGGGCCCATGCGGGGGCTGAGGGGCGCGCCGCCCGGGAGGGCAGACACGGAGACGGAGGGCGAAGTGACAAGGACAGACATTCTGCGCCGCAGTGTGTCAAAGCTGATAGAGCGGGACCGTCTAGGTCTGGGTGCAATGTACTCGACGGGGTGAAGCTTCTCAAAAGCGGCTGGAGGAGGAGTAGACGAAGCGCTGACCGGAGCGGCTTCAAAGTCGGGTGCAAAGTCGGGTGTGTTTGAACGAATGGGTGTGGCGGGGGTCGACGCCGAGGTCGTGGTCGAGGAGATTGAGGTCGGAGAGGTGGTGGTAGGTGCTACAGTGATAGTATCGCCGTCGCAGACGGATGAGGAGGGATGAGTGTCGATGCCAAAGAGAGACAAGCGCGAGGCCCTCTTTTGAAGTTTCCTCATAATACTCATGGCGGAGGGTTTTTTGTGTGAGTGAGATGGCTCGGGGGGGAGGCGGCGTATGCACGGCGGTCCAGACGCTGGGCGGCTCGCTGGCCTGGGGGGTTTGCAGCAATCGGGCAGAGGAGGTGGGCGCGGGACCGAGAACGGGGTGCCTGCTTGTGCGGGCTTGTGCGGGGTGCTTACGTCCGTCTGGCTCTGGCTTACGGCACAGCTGGCAAGAGGCCAAAAGACTGGGCCCGTACTAGGTTGCTGCAGAAGGATCAAAAAGGATCGCTTTTGCTCAAAGCTCCGAGCGTAATGGGCGATTCCGCACGCCGGCGGGACAAGACGAGGCGCGGGGGGGAGCAGAGGCGCAGAGGGGTGGAGCAGCCACGCGATAACGAGGGTGACAATCTCAAAGACTCTGGAAAAAGCTTTGAGACTGTGGCTTGGGTTAGCCGGGGTCAAGTCGAGGGGAATGCCAAAAGTCAAAGCCTCTTTTCAGAGACTTTTGCGCAGTGGAAGCTTGCAATCTCCCAGGGATCGAGTGCTTTGGGTGCTTCTGCGCGTAACTGTACGCGAAACTGGGTGCGATGGAAGACGGGGGCTGCTGCAGACGGCACAGTTGTGGGGGGTGCAGAAGGCACAGTCGTGGACGGAGAGTTGGAGGTTGAGGGTCCAGTCGAGGGCAGAGCGCGATGGTGGTAGTTGTGAACGACGATGTTTCCGAGACAGCCAGGTCAAGGATGTCGAGGACAAGTTGCAGCTGCCTGAGCTGAGATCGAGGCGCGATACAGTCGAGAAGAACTTGGAGTTGAAGCAAGATGGGATGGGCAGAAATGAGATCAGACGAGGCGAGCACAGTGGGGTGGGGCCAGTCTGAGCAGAGACGCGCGCGCAGACCGGGGGGCCAGGGGTGCGAAGCTGGCAGAGCGCGGTGCGGTGGTGGGGCTAAAGGTGCAAGGCAAAGGGTCGTTGGGTCGACACCTGGTCGAATCAGGACGAGGAAACGAGCGATGGAGAATGAAGGATAAAAGTGGGGAGGGAGGAAGAGAACACGAACAGCATGAATGCATGTAGCTATGTATATCCCTTGCGCTTGTCGTTGTCGTCGCATCCCAGATGCACATACACAAACCAATGGCTCGCTGCTGCCTGCATGCCTGCGGGTGCCACCCAGTGGAGAATGGCGGTACCAGGTACAGCCGCGGGAAGTGCTTGTTTCCCGGGTGGGTGTGCTTGTGCTTGCTTTGATACCCAGCACGCTTCTTCTTCACATGCTTCTTCTGCACCTCGCTCGGTCTTGTCTTGCTAGTCTCCTGTCAAAGGCATCGCGGTCCCCGCACGCACGGAACCTGGGCGGGTCCTTGCCCCGCATGGGCGTTGGGCATGGATGCGAAGACTCGAGCTCTTGGTCCTGACCATTTTGTCAACGACCCTGTACGCACTCCCCTCCTCCTGTCCAACTCCAAATGAAATGGGCATGGGCGTGCAATGGGCTAACTGATCGGATAGCGAGCTGGAAACTGGAAGCTGGAAGCCGGAAGCTGGAAGGAAGCTCAATGCCCGCCCTGGCATTGAATGCAGCCTCGAGGGCCAGAACCGCCCCGCTGGCAAGATGGCGCACGCAGCCGCCAACCACAGCCGTGAGAGAAAGCCCAGCGCCTCCGGGATCTCTCTTTGTGCATGGGGTTCCTGGCTGCCGTCCCTTGTCGGTCCATTTGACAGTGCACGGACGAGATCTGGGCTTGGCTGACCAGATATGGATGGGGAAGAAGAAAAAGTCATTGGATCTGCCGCTCGGCTCTGTCGGGGGAAACGCCAATCTCCAAAGGAGCGAACAGCAGATCTGCCCCATGCTCCCCGTCCCAAGCGCTCCCCATGCGCGCTGCGCTGCGCTGCCTGGCACGAATAGACTGCGACGGATAGCTGATAGAAGACGACGCGGTGAAGGTTTGCCGGGAACGAGCGTACGACGGCCAGTAATCAACTCCATACCGCGTCGACGCCTCTCCTGCCTCGTTTGCCGACGTCAGTTTGCGGCGCCCAGCGCACTCCAGGAATGTACGACCTGCTCCCCCACTTGCTCTCCTTTGCGTCCGGAGGAGACTGCCGCTCAAACTACTGAACTTGGCCATCATGACCTGGCGCCGCAGACAGGGACGCGGCGGGGCACTACGGCAGTGGCACATGCGTACTGCATTCAAGCCTGTTGGGTTACGTACGGCCTGCCCTGTCCTAGGACCCCACTGCACGTCGTGAGCGAGAGACTATTGCTCTAGATGAGCATATGAAGATATGAAGACCCTCTATTCCACGTGGGCTTCCGTAGCGCGCATGCGTGCTTTAGTGCGATGCCCATCGCGCTCACGTACACGCGCGACACGAAGGAAATGCGCAGCTAGCAGACGGTGCCAATCTGGATCTGAGGGCGGCCACCCACCTCTGCCACAACACTTGTCCAGCTGCCTGCCTCGAACGCACATATTAACCGTAGCTAACGGGCAATGAGCAATGCTTACTGCACTGCAGTGCAGCTGACTGCTGCATTGTCATTGTCGCTTCTCACTCCATGCACTCCACAGCAGCGACGACGTGCTTGGTGCCAGCTGCGGTCTGTACCTGGCTGGCCTGCGAAAATGTCTAGGGTAGCAGTCAGTCATCATTCCGTAAGAGGCTCATCTGTGCCGACCATTTTACCCTCAATTCCTGATCTCTGCTCTGGGGTCAGCAGCCAGCCATTATCAGAGTCGTGTTCCATTTCTTCATGTACCTCGACGCCGCCGTCAACTTGAGCAGAACCCCCACTTGAAGAAGCACTGGACCTGGGGCTCGCAGCACCGCCAGGCCATGCAGCAGCCGCGGCATGCGTTCCTCACTTCCGCGCGAGCCGCGAGCCGGCCGGGGCCCAGTCCAGCAAGCTGCCAAGCCACCGCGACTCGAAAGCATCCCCACCCCCCTGCTGCCCTGCTGCCCCGCCCGCCTTGCGCCAACAGGAAAACTGGACAGCTGGAAACTGTTTAGAACTGGAACTGGAAAGTTAGACGCACGCCTACAGACATATCCTGCGCGAAAATACACCAGGCGAGGACCCCATTTTGCTAGAGCCGAGCCGACCCAGGACGGATGCGAACGAAGATTGTGCAGAATAGAATGCTCCCGCAGGCAGGCCTCTGTCTCAGTCCCGGCATCACTCGCGGCTGCGCCACAGTGAGCCGTCCCAGGCCCCAGGGTCCCCAGACGATTGCATCACTGCCTCCGCCGGCAGCTGGCAGCTGGCGTGCCGGGGGCTGCGGCTCGGCGGCCGGCCAGCCCTGCTGGGTAGGGAGGGCACCGCTGCCCGCGTCCGCGTCCGTGGCTGTGGGCGTGGCGTGCTCGGAGCGCAGCAGGCATCAGAAGAGGAGCGCGGACCCGACGCGCTGCGATCCCGGCAAGCATGCCCTCCGTCCGTCGTCATGGACGGATTTGGCTCCGCTGTCGCCGTGGCGGCGTGCTGCCGCTCTGTCGCCTTGTGCGGTCACTGCCGCTCCCGCCTCGGTCGTCGCCGCGCGTCGTACCCCCCTCGCCGCGTTGTCGTCGCCAGCACGCGTCACGTCCGTGGACACGGCAGTGGAAGGTGAGATACAGTAAGGACGGAATGGAACAGGGGTCTGGGTCTGGGTCAGTGGCTCGGTCGCTCAGCGGCGCCAGCTTTCGTGGCGATCAGTGTCGCTTCCTCGGCGGGTGTGTGTGTGTGCAAGTTGCCGTGTTTGTGCCCATTCTGCCACTCAGATCCGCCAGTGGGCTGTTCAGACCTTGTCTCTGGATCTCTGTACCCGGTGTGAGAAAAGGTGGCGTTGCCATCTGGATCGGGGCGACAGACATGCAATCAGTTCGCGTTTGTGCTGATCGGGGCAGGTGGTCTGGACGCCGCCGCTTCTGCCGCTGCCGTTGCTATCGATATAGCTAGCTCTGTTGTTGTAGTGGCGCAGAAAGGAGGCTGTGGTGGATCGTGTCAGTCGTCGGAGGTGGCACCTCCAGAAAGAGAAATATCGATACGGGCGTTCGGCCGAGCTGTTCCCCGCTGATGTCTCTACTGTACCGGTACAGGCAGGTGGCAGGAACCGGGAACCCAAGAATGCAGCGTTGCAGCATGTTGTTTCGGGGCAACTGTCTTGGACACCGTTTTGGCTGTCATGGCGGCTTCGGTCCCGCATATCCGCATCGTCCTCTTTCGCGCGGTGTGCAGCGGTGTGCAGCACGGGCAGCACGCATGTATCGTGGCTCATGCCACGTGCAGTGCCCTCGACTGATCGCCTGTTCGGTGCTGTCGCCGCGGACGCTCCCGTGAGGGTTCGCTGGGGATGTACCGTTCAAACACACCAAAGGACGAGCCGGGCTCGCCCTCGCCGCTCGAGATGCTGCTATGCCGGGGGTTGGGCCCCACCGTCAAACCGCTTTCCGTCTCGTTTGCTGTCGTTTGTAGCCCGAAAGTGCTCCCAACTACGGCGAGGACAGACTCCGCTTGTGTCCTCCTGGCCTGGCTCGGCTCCACTGGCCGCCGCGGCGGGCGTCCGCAATCGCTCCGCGGCAGCCTGGACTCTGACCGGGTCGCCATCACTACCCGTGCTGACGAGGAATGGCGAGGTACACACATGTACCTACCGCTGGTGTCCTCGATCTGCGCGTTCTCCGCGAGGAGCAGCCTAACGCGCTGGAGCTCCAGTGTCCGCCACGAGCCACCGGAGCCCGCCGAAAATCATCGATAAAACATCCAGAAAGGCGGAGAAACGCCGCTGCAGCTTGTCGTACGCGATCGTACGAAGATACAAGGTTGCCAGCGCGCGTGGCCTGGCCAGGCCAACGGATCCGCACATCATTAGCACCGAGGCCCCCGTTGAGAGCGTTGTGCTTGCTCGCGCGAAAGAATGTCTATCGCCAGGTTCGCGGCATGTGGCGAGCTCGACTCGTATCTTTCTGTACCTTGGGCAAGGGTTTACAAATTGGGACCATGTCCAAGTCCGCCGCCTGTCCGGACCCGATGGCGAGGAGGTCTGTGCATATATGCACGCCGTGCCACACCCGGCGTGTTCATGCACCCGCCCACAGCAACGCCAAGCCACTGTCACAATCCTGGTTCGGCGACGTCCGACAGTGACGCACATGGGCAACGATGGCTTTCGGTTCTTCGGTTAGACGCCAGGTCGACTTGAGCGTTCTTTGTTCGACTCGAGTCACTACTCCACTCGTGACCATTGCGCAGCACACAGCATCGCGATACTCACATAACTACTCTTCCCGCCACCCCCAGCTCTAACCCGCTCTCTCCACAACTGCTCACAAAACAATGGACCCCACGGCCTTTACCCTCGTCCGGCTCTCACCGGTCCAGGCTGACCGGGCGATCGCGTACACACATCTCGAGTGGGGCAAGCACATGCCGCTGGACAAGTACATCGAGCTGTTCAAAGTCCGGCAGTCGCCCGACCGCCCGTGGGGCATCAACGACGGCTGCGTCGCGTGGGGTCTCGTGCGCCGCGGAACGGAGCACGACGCCGAGGCCGAGGTGTTCAGTTACTGTGTTACGTATGTGCTCTCTTTCTCGACCGGATCCCGCGCTAGACAGTGGCTGATAGACTCGGCAGGTACCGCCGCGGGGCGCTGTGCTCGGTGCACGGCCGCGGAATCAACTACGGCGTGTCGGCCGTCGTGTGCCCGGAGAAGAACAGGAAGAAGGGATACACGCAGCACTTGATCAAGCTCCTCCACTACGTGCTCGCGCCGCGCGAGGCAATGCCGCCGTTCCCAGCCGCCTGGGGTGCGCCGCCGACAGCGTACCTCGGTGACGCGCACTCGTCGATCCTGTACAGCGGTGTCGGCAAGGACTTTTACAGAAAGTGCACCCGCGGCGACAAGCTCGACGGCTGGGTGAGCACCGGCATGCGCACGCGCTTCTGGGATGTGCCGGCCGATGTCGAGGCGCCCGAGCCAGAGGGCGAGTGGCTCGACATCCCTGGTGTCGTCGCGCTCGAGGGCGAGATGGAGAGGCGCATGGTGCGCGACCTCGCCGCGATGCCCAAGGGCGACCGCCCAAAGGTTGCCATGCTTCCTGTGCAGTGCGTTTCTCGCCTGACCTGTAAACTGACATCAAGGGGTGGCCTCGTCGACTTTCAGCTCTTTTCGATGCCCCTCCGCAGGCCGGGGTCGACGCACGGCTTCATGCTCYCGWCKSYAGCGGGCGGCGAGAGCCCGTTTGCGCTGTGGACCTACACGGGGACGGCGCCCGGCCTCTACAACCGCCTCACATTGCTGCACGTATCCCCCGGCCGCGACGCGGCTGGCAACGAGGTGCCGTTCCCGTTCTCTGCCGTGCTCGCTGCTGCGAAGAAGGAGAAGGTCGAGAGCATTGAAGGCTGGGGCCCCAACGGGTGGGACGACGAGCTTGGCGGTGCCAAGATCGAGGACCACGACAACCTCCCGGCGATCGTCAGCTACAGCGGCGACGAGGAGTGGGTGTGGTGTGAGAAGTGAGTCGCGGAGCAGGAGGAGCGAGGTACTGACAACAGGTACATCTGGTGCTAGACTCGCGTTCAGAGGTCAAGAATTTGAACAACTTGCTGTATTTAGTGGGGAGCGAGCAAAGCATGAGAGAGAGGAGAAAGGCAAAGACAATCAGCAAATGCATATGCAAACGGAAATGAGCGAGCAGATAAAGCGGTGATGGCGTCTGGCTGAATGTCCCAGGCGGCGGTGCACGCCAAAGCAGTGTCCCACTCGACCCCGTCGCCGCGCATTGTTCTCTGGCCAAAGAGATGAATACAACACAGCCATGGAGGAGAACAGTTTCCATCTCATCCAGCATGTCAGCGCCGACACCATCGTGCCCGCTCACCATCGACACGGTCCCCCACATTGTCGACCTCATCTTCGCATACTGTGATCCCCCGACGCGCGTGCGGTTCTCGCAGACGAGCACCGCGTTCCGGCACAAGCTGTACCGGTCCGGGGAATGCGCATGCTGGATTGTTGGCAACGAGCCCGACATCTCCATCACGGCAGGCACCTCGCTCGCTCTCGGCCGCTGCTCTCGTGTCCTCCAGCACTTTGAGGCCGCCCGGAGAATCGACATGCACGCCTTTCCGCCCTGCACGCACCCCGTCGAGGTCAGCGTGCTGCGCATATTCATCACCCCGACGCTCTTCCCCTGCGAGGACCTCGCGCTCGGCGCGTCCCCGGGCAAGACGGTGCTCGTCGCGCGCGGCGCCGGCGTCCGCTGGGAAATCTACGACCATGCCAAGGCGTGGAACTTTGTCGACAAGCTCGTCATTGCCGTCGACGCGCACGCGGACTTCATCTCCCAGACGTCGTTCAAGCGGTACATGGCCTCGACGCTCATGCGGTACCTGAAGCGCCTCGTCATCATCTACCGGCCGGCAGCGGCCCAGACACAGCCGCGATCAGGCCTCTTCCGGTTTATCCGCTTTGCGCGCCCCCTCGCATTCGGCACGCCGTCTCCTCCGTTATTCACGTTTGTCAACTCGCCGCACACGGACATTCCCCCCGCCACTTGTCCCTGCGACTTTTGCGGCATCCTCCTGGATATCATACTGTGGTACGTCAAGGGCGACGAGCGGGACAGCTTTTTGGCAAAGTACTCGGCGTTCCTCTCTATCGACGAGTACAAGTATGGGCTCCGGCCCGGAGAGTGGACCGACGAGATCGGAGAGTAGGCAGCAGGTAGCAGGTAGTGGGATAGTGGCACAGTGCATATGCTAGTAGTCTACAGTATCTATCGGCGGTAGTCGCGGTCCCTGTCATCGCGCCGCCTGTCGCCGTCGCGGTTGCTGGGGCGGTCACGCTCCCGGTCGCGGTCCCTTCTGTCATCGTCTCGGTGGCGGTCAACGCGGCTGCTTCCACGCCTATCGTCACGGCGATCGCGGTCGTCGCGGCGGTCGTCCCTCCTGTCGTCCTTCCTGTCATCCCTCCTCCTGTCACTGTCACGGTCATCGCGACGGCGATCATCACGGCGGTCATCACGGCGGTCATCACGGCGGTCATCACGGCGGTCATCGCGGCGGTCATCCCTGCCATCACGACGCTCATCGCGGCGGTCGTCCCTGCGGTCGTCCCTGCGGTCGTCACGACGGTCATCCCGGCGGTCACGGTCGTCGCGGTCCTTCCGGGGACTGCGACTGCGCTCACGGCCGTATCCCTCCGGAAGCGGGCGGTCCCTCCTGGCGCGGTCGCCGTAGCCAGAGTCGCGCGGCGGCGGGGGACCGCCGCGTCCGCCACTAAAGCCTCCGCGCCCGCCCCTTCCTCCACCGCGCCCGCCACGTCCTCCCCCGCCGCCAAAGTTCTGGCGCATCGCCGAGCCCATCTTGGCGACGCTCTGCGAAAAGTCGACCCAGATTCGCCTGTCGTCAACGAGGACGTTTTGCATCTTGAAGTAGGCCTGCTCGGCCGACTGCTGTTCGTCGAATTCGATAAACGCGTACTGGAGCGAGTCGCCCGTCTTCTTGTCGCGGACGATCTCGCACGAGAGGATCTTTCCGAAGCGGGAAAAGATGAGCTCGAGGTCCTCGTCCTGCGTGATGGGGTTGAGCTTGCAGACGAAAAGAATGTTCTCGGGCGGGCGGACGGCAGCAAAGGGGAGATCGCCGATCATCTCGAGGGTGAGCGCCGACGAGTTAGCGGCCGTCTTGCGGCGCTGTTCCTCGGCCTCCTCCTCTGCGAGCTGCGCAAAGGCGTCCTCGTCATCGCCGATGCGAACAATGTCGCCAGTAGCGTCAGGGGGGCGGAGAGGAGACGCGGGGGGAGTGATCATGTTGGCCGGGTCGGGATACGGGTCCTCGAGCACCTCGACGTGACGGATGCGGATGTCCTGCAGCGGGCGGCCATCCTTGTCGAGGAACGCCTCGTTAATCTTGTCGAGCGTGTCGAGGCCCTCGACGACGTGGCCAAACACGGCGTGCTTCGAGTCGAGGTAGTCAATGTTGTCCGCGAGCGTGATGAAGAACTGCGAGCCGCAGCCTGGGGGGTCGGTCGGCGCGACGGCCATCGACACGGTGCCCTTGGCGGTGTGCTTGAGCTTGTTGCTGATCTCGGGGGGGAAGTAGCGCGGGGCAGGCGGGCCGTTGCCCATCTTGGACACGTACGCATCAAAACTCTCGCCACCTGTTCCTGTGGCTGTCGGGTCGCCTGTCTGCGCGATAAAGTCCTTGGACACTGGTGTGAGTTTCCTTCTTCAGCTGCAGGAGCTCACCATTGAAGAAAGCGTGGAGCGCATAGTACTTGATCTTGCAGAGCTTGAGAAAGTTTTCACAGGTTCGGGGACAGCGGTCCACCTCCAGGTCGATGACAATGTCGCCGAGGGACGTCTCCAGGAGGACGGACATGGTGGCGGCGAGGGTTGGGTGATGGAGGAGCGATCCAAAGTCGAAAGTGTCAATAAACAGATGGATCGCGGAGCGGTGGAGTGGAGGGATCAGCGCGCGCCTGTTGCCAGCCAAAATAGGCCCGCTTCAAGTTGGAACAACAGGGCGGTGCACGCCTATTTACATAACAGGTTGCCACCGAAGTGCATTTAAACCTGTTGTTCGCATTGTTTTCTCCATCACCCACTCTCCCAACCCCCCCTCGTCTCCCCCTCCTCCCCTCCCCCCGTCTCTCTCCAGCACCCTCGCACGCAATGTCAGAGGTGAGCTTAGACCAATCAGCGTAGCTTACAATCAGTACCAGCGCATCAAGGCGCGGGCGCTCGAGATCCAGCGCGAGAAGGAGTATGAACTCAAGCGAGAGCTGGCCCGCAAGGCCGAGCTGGACAAGAAGGCTGCAAAGGAGGACGAGGAGGTGAGTGTCACTGGCAGTGGTGGGCTCCGGAGGTGACTGGACGGTGGGGCTCGGCAGCCACATCTCGCCCCTTTGCCCACTGCAGCCCCAAACAAGACCCACAGTCCTGACATGGCGTAGCGCAAGAAGCGTATAGAAGCAGCAACAAAGGAAGCACGCCGGATCGAGCTCATGCGCGCAAATGAGGCCCTTCACAAGGCATCGGCCAAGCCGACTGGCCCATCGGACGGATATGACCCATTCGCGGAGGACGCTTTCTCGGGGCCGTCAAAGGTGCGTTCAGAGCTGTCGCCCTTCGTAGGTGGCGGTGCAGCCGACGTGTACCGGTACCGGAAACGGGACAGGGATCTGCCAGGTGATGTTCCAGTCTTGCTAATCCGCAGCCAGCAGCACGCTCTACGCCCAAGACTGCCGGCCGTCCGAACGCCGGCAGTCACGCCCCGCGCACATCCACCTCTGGCGGGCCCTCGAAGCCTCGCACCGGTTCCGCAAGCGGAGGCGGAAGCAAAAGCAAGGCTGAGCCCGCCGCCCTTGGCCGCAAGGAGAAGGCAGCGCTCGCGCTCCAGCGGCAAGTCAAGACCAACAAGGGCGGCGAGGACAGCCTGTTCTCTGTGCGTGCGCTCGTCGACGGTCGCGACGGTACGGCATCTCCGCGTCCGCGGGCCGTGAACCCGAATGCTCCCGCAGTGCGTATCTCGCCGCATGCGCGCGCCGCCGCTGGTCCGACAAAGCAGACGACCCAGTCGTTGCTAAAGTCGGGCAAGGCCACACTCAAAGGCGGCGGTGACATTTCCAGCCTCCGCAAGCTCTGCCCCGACCGCGATACCCGCGACCGGAGAACGGTCGACGAGATCCAGCGCGATATGCGCATCCGCAAGGGACTGCCCCCCGTCGCTGGCGGATCGGCACCTGGTTCGGGGGCGTCGACACCGCGTAACGGCGACCCCCGCGATCGCGACCCCCGTGCCGCTCCCCGTCCCGGCTCGCGCCCCCCTCCCCCTCGTCCCGGCGCCTCGCGCCCCGGCGACCGCGACCGCGAGCGTGACCGTGACCGCGACATGCGGGACCGTGACCGCGACCGTGCGCGTGGTGGTGGCCGCGACTCGCGCGACAGGGACCGCCGGGATGACCGCGACCGCGACAGGCAGCGCCGCCGCCGCTCGCCGAGCTCGAGCGACTACGAGTCTGACAGCCCGCCACGCAAGCGTTCGCGCTCGCGCGGGTCGCCCGAAGAGCCGTCGCGCGGCGCAGTGTCGGCCATGATCCAGGAGATGTTTGGCCGCGGCCGTGCGCCGAGGCGGTACGCCGACGCCGACTCGGAGTCGGACATGGAGGCAGGCCTGTCGGACGTCGAGATGGAGGAGAAGCGCGCGCTCAAGATTGCGCGCAAGGAGGACGAGGAGGCCGAGCGCGAGGAGAACGCCAGGAGGGAGGCGAAGGAGAGGGCCAAGAAGGCGAGGCGCTAAGAGATGGAACAGAAGCGAAGCGAGGCGAAACACAACACCGTGGCTCACAGCTGCTGTCATTGTTGTCTCTGCCTTTGTCTTTGTCCTTGTCTTCTTGCCTGCGCACCCATCATCGTCTCACGGCCGTGGCCCAGGCCATGCTAGTACAGTCGAACCGAACGAATCATCCGAGTTCGTTGTTGTATCCCATAACCCACATGCATAGAAACCGCCACCAGGCGTCGTGACCACCACCCCACTACTGCCCGAGCCCGGCAGACGAGCAGTGCACAGAACACCTCCACACTGCGCGGGACACAAACAAACATTCAGCCCACTTGCTGCCCCGCATCCCACATCCGCAGCCCCGCACTCCGGCCGGAGCAGCAAGCCACTGGCTGCCATTGCGCCGAGACGCACGAGGCGCTATCCAATACAATCCATAACAACTCCAAACACTACTTCCAACTACCGAAATTGCCGTCGCGGCCGCCATCGCAAGTCGTTATCAGATCAGTATCAGTTTCCAGCTGCCAGTCTCTGCGGTGCACAGCTGCCGGTTTACGCCCATATGCGCGTGCTCGTCTACCAGTCGTCGTCGCTGTCCTCGTCCTCCTCGTCGCTGTCGCCGAGGTCAACCTTGCGCTGCGCGAGCGCGGCCGCGAGCGAGTCGGCGAGTCCGCCGCCTCCGCTGTCCGCGCTGGCCGCGGCAATGGCGAGGCCACCCGCACCCGCCACGCCGGCCGCGGCAATGGCGCCGCCAGCCGCGGGGGAGATGCGCTTCTCGTTGTCGTCGACCTTGCGCAGCTTGTGCACACCCTGGCCCTGGATGGACGCGAGGAGCGCCGAGCGGGTGTCGCCTCCCGCGGGGGCGGCAGGGCGGGCTGCGGGCGAGGGACCGGGCGGGGGAGGGGGAGGAGGAGCCGGCGCCGAGGGTCCGGGGGGAGGGGGRGGGGGGAATGGGTAATGGAAGGATGGATGGATGGAGGGATGGCGTTGTGGGATGTTCAGGTGGCAATGAAGACTCGATTGGTGGGGTGGGGGAAGAGACAGTCAGGCCGGCCGGACAGTCGTGACACTGAGGCGGGCAGTAGAAAGCGGGAGCAATTTGCAGTACAACTCAAACACCATACATATATATCCAGTCCTCCCTCTTAAACTATGCCAGCCTGACATTCCACGTGGTATGAGAGTGACAAACCACGTGCCGGCCACCCTATCAGGATCAGCGCGAAGACAATGGCTCTCTGACTTTTGTTCTCGGTCCGACACAGCGCTGCTCATCACCCGACCTCATCCGCTCATCGACAACACCCTCTCACACGCCATGCGCTAACGCGCGCACAACAAATGATACCTCGCACGACCTGGCGCATCACTGCGCCCCCATTGGCGCGCAGGTACCTCGCCCGGTCCTTCACCAACCCCGCCCCCTCTTCCACCACCACATCACCCCCCTACGGCGAGGAGTATGGTGCTGGCCCGTCGCGTCTCCCATACGACCCCCGCTCGACACACATCGACTCTTCCAGGCACACAGGTCACAAGAAGACCCGCAACTCGGCACACCTTCTGCGCCGCGCACTCGACAAGCTCCCGAGCAGCCAGTACTACGCGGAGGATCCCGTAGCCCGGGTAGTGGCCGAGGTGATCGGGGAGGAGCGGCCGCTGTCGCGACTCGAAAAGCATGTGCTGCTGCACCACCTCATTCGAGTAAAGCGTGGAGCGATTGGTGTCGGGTTTGCAACTCGTTTTGTTCAAGAACGACAGCTGCCCGGCGTCAACCCTCACAACTCTCTGCTCTCGCCGCGCTCCCTCGAGAACCTCCTCCGAAAGGAGCTCTTCAAGATCCCTCGTCGCCCGAGGTTTACGCCCCGAACGCTCCCTCCCACTCCCGACCCTCTGCCGCAACCTACCATTGCTGAACAGACGCCGCGAGAGCTGTCCCATGTCCCCCGCTTGTGGCTTGCGTTCCTCCGAGCCCTCAAGGAGAACCATCATGCTCGCCCCGAAAAGCTCTACGCCAGGCTTATCCTGCAGTGCGCAGATGAGGGTCGCCCCGACGAGGCCGCAAAGGTGTACGTCGGACTCGTCGAAGACTGGATCATGGAGGGCCGTGTGGCTGAGGGTGCCGACCCCGCCGACTTTTCTCGCAACGGCCTTCCCGCCAAGGGCCGCTCCGAGGCGTCCAGCTCGCTGTTCGACATGTGGTTTGGCACAGTGCGCACCTGGCGTCTTCCCGGAGAGGCCATGTCGCTCCATGACCGTCTTGACCTGTGGCACCCCCAGCAGGCCGCCCCGGATCACTGTTTGCGTGGCTTCCCCTTACCCAACCCGACGTCCCCGCCGAGCCAAGTGCCTCCGCCGACTGTCCAACTTCTCGTCATCATCGTCAAGTCTCTCAAACTGGACCCGCACGACGCGACGCCCGTCGAGTACGCCACCTCTATGCGTGCGCTTGCCACTCTGGCCAACACTATCCTCTCCCGCTCGCTACCGATCCCCGCCATCCCCCGCCTCTTGAAGGCCTTTTCCAACTCGCACATCCACCCGGCCGTCTACCCTGACACGTACACTGAGCCGCCCAAGGACAACGCGTGGGCCTACACCGCCAACACCCAGGTGCACGTCGCCCTCGTGACGCTCATGTTCTCGCCGCCAAACTACGCCCGCGCTGCCGAAATCCAGCAGCAGGACATTGATGCCAGTTTCCCGTCTCCCGAGGGTGCCGCTCGCTACTCTCTCCACCCGCTCGGCTGGCAGTCCTGCTTGGTGCTCATCAAGTACGCCACTCACAAGCTGCGCCAGCCCCGCCTCCTCGGCCGACTGGTTCAGTACATGAAAGAGACGTTTTCTGGCTGGACGCCCTCGGTCTTTAATGAACTTTTCCGCGGTGCGCTCAAGACAAAAGACAAGCCCCTCGCCCGCGAGATCGAAAGCACGCTCTTTAACAGCAGCCCGCTGTCTGCTACCGGCGTCGATGAGACCGCCAAGACTTTGGGACTGAAGGAAATGGCCAGCCAGCGGTGGTCTGTCTCTCCGCGCAGGCCCTCCAACCCTGCGATCCTCGAGGAGCCCAACTTCAACGCTGATCGCACCGACGAGTACGCTGCGGAGCTGCTCTCTCTCCCGTACGGCACGCCGGACAGGGACTCGATCGCAGAGCTCATCTCGTACCTTACCGAGACAGAGCAGTTTGACCGCCTGCGCAAAACCGTGCACATTCTCATCCCGTTTCTCGCGATCAGGATGGACACGAACCCCGACGAGGTGATGCGTGTCTCGGAGCTCACTGGCGCTGAGATTGGACTCAGCGGCCGTCTGCGGCCGTCCGAGCTCACGCCACAGCTGTACACTGTGATCGTGAACGGCCTCGCCAAGGCGGGTGCTACAGGCCTCGCGCAGCGTGTCTTCCTGCTGGCCGAGCAGGCGGAGCGGCAGTACATCAATCGCATCATCGACCTGGAGACCGAGGCTGCAAAGGAATACGGCAACGAAGTGAACGCAACTGTCTCCCTCAGCGCGCTGCACCCCGTCCGCCTCCCGAATAGCATCTACACGTCGATGATGTTCGTGTACGGCTCGGAACGCAAGAAGCTTGGAACCCCGCGCCGCGGCTGGCAAGTGCCCAAGGAGCTCGAGCTCCTGTCGCGCTCCGAGGCTGGACGGCAGATGGCGCTTCGCCTGCATGGGCACGTCAAGAAGCGCTACCAACACCTCTCCGCGGCAGAACGCGCACTCATGCCCAAATCCGCCCTCCCCGACGACCGCTATTTCAATGCTGTCATCCGCGCACTCCACATGCGATGGGACCTCGACACAGCCGAGCGCCCGAACAACGAGAACGGCTTTGAGCTTGCGGGTATCCTCAACGACATGACCGAGCTCGGCCTCGCCCCGCCCGAGGGCCTCGTGCAGAAGCTCTCCGCCCCGTACACTGTCACTGGGCCGATCTTCTTCGACCTCGCTCCGCAGCCGAGCCAGTACGTCCCGGAGCAGCTCACCAGCGCCCGCATCAACGCCACAGTCGCGAACGAGCTGTTTGTCGAGTATGACGCGGAGCAGGACGCCGAGGAGTGGAGCGAGGGCACTGCGGACGCGGCGGCTGGCCGCCGGTGAGCTCGCGGAAGAGCAACGCGTCTTGTCGTAGCCACACCCCGTACACCTCGTCCGGCCGCCCGCACGAACACCAACTCACCGGCACAGACAGGCATCAGCCATTACCAGCATTATCATCACATCACCGCATCCGACCAAGTCGCTGTCCTTTTCTCTCCTCCCCAATTTCTCTCTCAACTCTGAACCTGGCAACAAACTAGCATCCACACTCACCACTACGCAATACATTCTATCGGATCTGGACCCACTCTTCTCATGGCACAATAGACATCATAGCATAGGCCTCCTTGGCATGGCATTGCGGTATGCATTGGATTCCGGCGCTGCGTGTGCGGTGCAGCGCGATTGATGGCCAGCTGCGGGGGCGGCACTTGCGAACGTGACGACCAGCCGCTACTCGCGATACAGCCCCTCGCGCAGAATATACTCCTTGACCGGCGCGCTCACGAGCGGCGTAATGTCCTCTCCATTGCGCATCGCTTCGCGCGCCATTGTCGAGCTAACGGGCACCACGGGCCCCAGGACGCGGATTTTCCCCTTTGCGACCCACTCCCTTGCGGCCTCGGACGCGAGCAGCGCGTCCTCCTCCGCGAGGTCCTCGGCCGTCCCGCGGCGCACGCTCACGAGCCACGCGTGCTCGAACAGCGCGGACAGCGCGGCGTGCATGCCGCCGTCCGGGGGGTAGTATTTCGGGTCAAAGATGCGCACGAGCGTGTCGGTGCCGACGAGAAAGGTGAGCGCCGGCGCGGGGGGCATGTCCGTGTCTGCGGACGGGGAAGGGGAAGGGGAAGGGGAAGCAGAAGGGGAGAGGGAGGCGGCGAGCGCGGCGGCCTTGCTGACAAACGTCGGGGCCTCGAGGACGGCTATCGCGGGGTGCTCTGCCTGCGCCGACGCCTGCGCGCGCATCATGTCGATGCGCTGCGCGACGCTCGCGTCGCCCGCTTTCGGCGTCTTGTCCGCGTTCCGCGGCGAATACAGCAGGAGGCGCGCGGTGTATGGCCCGGGCACCAGGGCGGGTGGCAGCGAAGACGACGCTGCGGCTGGGAGCGGCGGGGGAAAGGACGAGTCGAGGAGCGCGAGGTGGGCGGCATTCGGGGGGTTGAACGAGCTGTCGAGCACGGCAATGTGCGGGGCGCGGCCGGCGCGCGCGGGCGGCCAGCCGGGCGGGCGGTGCAGGTAGTCCACTTTGGGCAGCGCGGACATGGGGAAGTGGAGACGGGGCGGAATGGCGGCGGGACGGAGGGGGTGGTGGGGGTGGTGGTGGATATGGCAAGATGAGAGAGAGGACACAAGTTGGATTGCTTTGATAAGTGTTGGCCGAGCCGGAATGGCGTCATGCCGTCCCGAGTGGCCGAGAGTGGCGGCCACGGAATCTGCGACAGTCAACATTCGTCTGCGATCGCTGGTCGACGCTGCGCTACACCTCGAAGCGGAATGAATATTGCACCGTTCTGCTTTGTAGCACATTGTAATTGATCCTTACAAGGCTGAGCTCGTGCTGGCGTGTATCGACCCACAGCCATGCGTGGAGCTGTGCTTACCACCGCAGTCCATCGCTCAAGCGGCATGCTCTTCCCTCGCCGCCGTCTGCACCGCGTACTGGTTCCACCCACATCTCTGTCCTAACTACAGCACGCGCGCCGTCAGCCAGCGACCACCAACACGCAGGTCCGTGCTGGCGGGGCTCCAGCCGCCCGTGGCTGCGGATACTGCCTTGCCTCGCGCCGGACGCGTTCAGCGTTGCTGTCCGCAAGGCCAAGGCCATGGTGGCTGGTGGCAGCGGCGACCGTACATATCGCTGGCCCGCAAAGCCTCTGATGACCTGTCGCGGCTTTCTCAGCTTCTACGGGCTGTAATGCATGGTCTGCCCGTTGGTGCTCACGATCACGCGAGGCGATGCCTGCAAGGGCCTGGGGCATGGTGGGTTAGACACATGCGCACACAGGCGGTGTCGGGGGCGCGGACTCCAGGGCGGCAGCCACCCTCTTTCCCCGGTCAGCCTGGCCATTGCCCAGGCCACAAGGCATACGTACCTGCTAGTCGGTCGACATGTCCATTCAGACCACCGCGCCGCGCGCTCCGTCTTTGTCCACACCATGGATCCCCGCGACCGCATTCTCTACGGCGACGACGACGCGTTGGGGGGCTGCGGAAAGGAGAATAGATAAACAGGAAGAAACGCTCCCCTGTGCAAGCCATGTACCTGACAGAAACAGTCCCTCAGCTGCTGCAGGATGGGACCTCGCGGCCTGCAAGTGCGACAAGGGCTAGCCGGACCGTTAGTCAATACGACGGGCAGTGCGATCACAAAGGGGACGGAGGAATTATAAACCAATACATAGAGGTCATGTCTCCTAGAGGAAGGCGGCGACGGCAGCGGCGATGGCGACGAGCGAGACGCCAAAGGTGGCACGGCTGGCCGACGAGTTGGCAGGGGTGCTGGTCGAAGGGGCGGCGCTCTTGGCCGCGTCAGTCGAGGAGGCCTCAGCGGAGGGAGTAGCCGAGACTGAAGCGGAAGCAAGCTCAGCCGAGGGCGAAGCAGAGGCGGACGAGTTGTCGGCCACGGCAAGAGCGTTGATGAGGATGGTCGGCTTGACAATCTTGCCAACGCCCCAGCCAATCTCCTTGCCGTCGGGCTGGGTAGCGTTGGGGGGAGCAGTCGACTTGCCGTCGGCGTCGGCCATCTGAATGTCAGATTGGTCACGGGGGTAATAAGGGGCTAGGACATACGGTGAAGCGAGTGCACCAGAGGGCGTTGGTAGTGTCACCGTTGTTGATGCTGAAGTGAGCGAGCGGCAAACCACATACCACCTACAACTGGAGGAAGTAGATCTGCGAGTAGGGCGACACCTCGGGAGCGGGAATGGAGAGCGAGGTAGTCTTGGTACCGTCGACGTTGACAGCGAGGTCCTGGAGGAAGACCATGTTGAAGTTGTCGCCGGTCATGAACTGGATCGTCATGTTGGTCCAAGTGCCGGAGGTGTCCTTCTCCCACTGGACATCAATGTTGGTACCGGCCTTGATAACGGTCTTGTTCGAAGGCTCGGAAGGCTCGACACCAGCAGCGGCGTAGACCGACTGGGCGGCGGCGAGGAGGGTGGTGAAAGCGACAGCGGTGAAAGCGACCATTCTGGAAAAAATAAAGTTGTCAAACAGAGAGAGGTAGAGGTAGGTGGTCGAGGAAAAAAGGGCTGTGAGTAAAGAGTGTGGGTTGCTGTAGAGAGCGTAGGCGGTGGCGGGGATGCGAGCGGAGGTGGGGAGATCCAAGAGAGAGAGAGGGAGAGGAAGAGATGGAGATGGAGAGGAGAGAGAGATGTGAAGAAGAGAGAACTCGAGAGCTGCAATGGATCGATCAGAGTGTCAGTGTCGTGTCTGCGCCCGCAGAGGCCCCTCCACTCTCCACCCGCCCATCCATCGATTCCCGCCCAGGGTCCCTTGTTAAACACCCACCGCCTCCGAAAGCTTGGCCGCTCTCGGACCCTGACTCGTGTTTGTTGCATCCATTTCTGTGTTATCTGCAATGCACTCGACGTGGGATAATCGGGACGACAGGCAGGACGGCGGAGTCGAGGATAAAGGCGACGAGATGTGTACCAGCTTGAAGCGGATGGTGGCAGAGATGTTACTCGGACGGCGAGCACACGGACCACAACGAGATTGACCAAAGTCAGTCGCGGAAGCCAGTCCAACTTTGGAGCGTTAGCGGTGGACGCGCCAGGCACTCGGGATCCTCGTAGGTATATTTTCGATACTACAAAAAGTTCCCCGCTTTAACAACGGCCTCCCAGCTCCTGCATATCCATGCATGCCTCGAGATGATATGTAGTCCTGCTAGCTCGAGGTACTCTAGTAGCCGTGAGAGACTGGACGTTGCTGAGCAGGGTGCGCCCTGTTCTGGACGTAGTCCCATTCCTCGCGCGCACCGCACAGGACCCGCGTGGACCAGGTGTACCAGGTGTGCCTTGGCAGCTCACATCTGGTGGCACCAAAGTATGCTCAGTGAGGCCAAAGTCCCTTTCAAAGTGTCCAAGATGCCTGGGGGCTCGTCAAAGCACGAAATCCGCGCAGACTTGTATGCATGACAGAATCGGCAGAACACAGTGGCGGTCGCGAGCGTGCGTCTGGGGCAGATGGCCTCTCCTCCAAGAGAGCAAACAGAGACACCAGAGTCATAGTCGGATTCGATCATCCGCAGGGCGTGCAGGTGAAGCACAAGTCGTTCAGGCAGAAGTCCGTCTTGGCGGGGTGGAGAACAAGCTTGGCGGGGTGGAGAACGGCCGTCTCGGGGAGAGAGCTCCTGGTCGAGACCGACGCGAACTCTGCCGCGTGGTCTTTGAAGAAGACCAACGTCCCATCTCAGGAAGTGGTGTGCTGATCGATACAATGGGGACTGAAGCGGAGCACGCGCACCAGATGGTTATTGAGCTCAAATGCGGGGGGATTACTTCGTCCTCAACGCCGCTGCCTATTCACAGCCATGAGGTGGCAGTGACCTCACGCAACAAGTTGTGCTCTACAAACTGCCACAAGAAGCACCACACTGCTGATCCCCCACTCCGCACCAAGCGGTTATTATATCTGCCCTCACCGCGGTCCCGCGGTCCACCGGCGTGTCAATTGAGGATCAGCACCACGCTCGTGGAATGTAAAAACATGTCATATCGCATATCTACACCATGCACTTCTCATTTGATACTCGTACAACGCCAACACCTAGTCTGCACCAGACGACACAAACCTGCCGTCAGTTCACTGGCTGCACACGCCAAAACTCACATGTAGTCGGTAAACTTCTTCCACAGCTTCTTGTCGTCCAGCAACACGCGCCCCAACTTGATGTAGCTGTTGATGGTGAGGTCCTTCATCTTGTACGGGGTGATCTTCTTGATCTCCTTGATAAACTTGTCCGCGGGCGAGTCCTTGCCGTCCTTGTCCTTGCCGCCCTTGCCCTTCTTGCCCTTGCCCTTCTTGGAGGGAGATACCTCCGAGTCGTCGTCGGCATCCAGAGCCAGCAGCTCCTCGGGGGTGAGCTTGCCGATGCTGTGGTCCCAGCCGGGCAGAAGGTGGTACGGGACGGGGGGCGGCTGCGAGCGCTTGGTGCCCGAGAGGCTGTCGGGGAGGAGGGAGTTGGCCTTGAAGGTTGTGTACTCGACCTTGAACGTGGGCGGTTTCTTGTTCGAGTCGAGGTCCGGAAGGTAGAACTGCGTGTAGCCCAGCGGTGTGAGCGGCTTGTTGGAGCGTGACGGCGAGTCGGGAGACGAGTACCGCGGCTTGTTCTTGAATGTGCAGCGCGGCTTGTCCTCGTTCTCCGGCTTGCTGCAGTCCTTCTCCTTCTTGCCCTTGGTGATCTCAACGTCGTCATCGTCGGCAGGGTCCTGGCGGAGCGGGATAATCTGCCAGTCCTTCAGGTCCATCTCATCCTCGTACGTGACGCCAGATATGTTGTAGCTGAAAATGCGCGCCGACGGAATGTAGGTCGGGAGCACTGACGGGCCGACGTTCATCACCACATAGTCCTTATGCTTGAACGATTCGGGGTCGGCAAAGCGTTCGAATGAGTCCAGCAGGCCCTGCTTGAGCAGATCGCCCTTGGGGCCAAACATGTCCACCTCGCCATCGTCCTTGAGCACCTTGAAGCGACCCGATCGGAGGAGATGGGGGCGGCCCTCGGGCATCTCGGGGCCAAAGAAGGTAAAATCGGACGCATTGCGCGTAGCAATTTCCTCGTCGGTCGCGACGTTGAAGTGCATGCGCGCGCCCTTCTTCTTGCCAGGCTTTGAAACGGACATAGTCTTGTCGTTCAGTTCGTTGACATCGAGGAAGAAGAAGTGGTCGACGTTCTGGTGGCCAAAGAGATGCCCAACAATCGTGTCCTGGTAGCGCAGTGCAAGATCGCCATAGCGGAGGTCTGCTGTCAGCTAAAACACGTCACCTCTTAACTGACAGCAATTGTCAAAGTACAGGCCGTCGTGCGGGGGCACGTGGCCGATGAGCCACACCTGCATGCCTCGATCGCGGAACATGCCGAGCTGGACCTCGAGCCAGTCCATCTGGAGTGCGCCGGGGTCGTTCGAGTGGGAGCGGCAGCCATCGACAGCAGAGTTGGACTGGAACCAGAATATCGTGTTGAGCGAGATGACGGCAAGCTGGTTCGGAATGACCTCGCGGGTAAAGTGCGCACCGCGCTCAAAGACGTGGCGCTCGTCCTCGGGGATGAACGGCTTCCAGATGCTGTTGTCAGGTCATTGTTCGCGTCTCATATCGTACCGTAAGAACTGCTCCGTGATGCGGTTCGGGCCGGGCTGCATAATGTTGTGGGGCCAGATGTCATTGTTGCCCAATGTCGGCACGATGGGGAACTCCTTGCCAAACGTCTCGATCATCCGGTCTGTCATCTTCTTGTTCAAACCGAAGATCTCGGTCGGTGTTCGCGGGAGAGTGCGGTCACTATCATGGCTGAGAAAGTGTTAGCGCCGCATGCTAGTGCCAATCGATGGCGGTTGGTCGTCTGACACAGACACGCCGGCATGATGTCACCCACACCGACACCCAGCTACTCACCGTGCATTGTCGCCAGTCCAGATCACAAAGTCAATCTCATGCGCCCACTCCTTCTTAAGCCAGTCGAACACGAGGTCGACTAGGTCGTCGGACGAGTCGCAATCGCTGATGTTAGATGGCCCCATGTGGACGGGTGCATGCGGCGTTACTCACCTGACGGGGTCGCCCCATCGACCTGCGCCTCCACTCTTTACTACCCGTCGGGAAGCGTCTACGCTGTCGTCGTCGTCGTCGTCGCCGTTGTCAGAGTATTCGCTGTCAACGTCTGATGTGCGGCGCTTGGCCTTGCCGCGTGCCGAGCCTTTGCCCTCCCGGCGGTGGCATGCAGACTCGAACGAGCCGCCCTTTACGTAGTGGGGGTCGGGGTGGATGTCTGTGATGTGGAGGAAGCGGCCTTTGAGCTCTGGTGATGTTAGAGTCGTGGGACTGCGGGGAGAGGGAGCGGCGTTGTTGTGGGAGCGGCGACATGGCGCCAGCCGCTTCGGACATGACATGGAGACGCGCAGGCTATCGCGCATTTAGAGGACTGATAGGGCGCCCTCGGCGGGGCTCAAGGCCGCAATGTGCATGTGTGTTTGTGTGTACCTTGGCGCACACTCGTGTCGTTGCTGCTGTACTCTACTCACCTTTACGCTTAACTGCCTGGAAGGGCGTTTGCTCCGCGGCGGAGATGCCGCACGCAAGCGAGAGGGCCACTGCTGCGAGGACGGCGACGCGCATGGATGGTGAGAGATGGGTTGGTGGTGGTGATGGTGTGTGGGAGAGAGGGGGGGGGGGGAGATGAATGAACTGGAACTGAAAGGGGATGCGGCCTGGGTGTGACAGTGACTGGATGGTATCCCGGTGAGAGGGCCGAGGTGGTAGCCAAGAACAGTTGGGAAGGAGAGTGTGGCTTGGCGATTCAAGCCAAAGAGCCCTGGCTGTCGGGTGAGATGTCTTGTTTCCCAGCCAGCAGCAGCGGCGGTTGCACGTCTGCTGTCGGCGAGTGGAAGGTGGACGGTGGTGGTGGAGTAGTAGGTGCTCGGTGCTGGTGTGCCGGGGGCACTGGTGTGTGTATCAAGGGAGTGGAGAGTGGAGAGAGGAGAGTGGAGAGAGAGAGAGTGCAACGGACAAAGATATGAAAGACGTTTCTCGATTTGCATACACAGGCCGCCGACCTTTCCTCTGCAGATGGGTTCGGCCTTGGCCCTCAGTCCATCCCCGCCCCTCCTCCCATCTGTGGCCTCTCCTCTCCTCTCTCCTCTCTCCCCGATGCCCCACCGCGGCTGACAGGAGTGCATCTCCATTGGTCTCAAAAGCTTTTTGATGATGCTTTCTTTCTTTCTGTTTCTCGGGGCTCTGGTTGATCGGCGGTCGGGGGGATTCACGTCACTCCACGAACGTGCTTTCATCTTGCTGTGGAGAGAGAGACAGACAGAATCACGTGATGTTGTGCATGCCTAGTTACATAATCTTTTAGGCCCGTCTTGTCGATCACGCCACACGGACATTTTGACAGGCGCGCTGCTCTTCCCAGGCTTCTGAGATTTTGGATTTTGCCTCCCAAGCACCGAGTGGAGGTCGCACTCGGGTGTCACAACATGCAACCACTACACCTACACCTCGTTCACTCGTCCATCACTCATCCACCTCCCACCCCTCCCATCATCATCCACAATGGTGCGTACTGCTGTGCAAAGTAGCGGGCACCTCAGCAGGCCGTGAATCTGCAGATCGCTCTCACCCAGGGCCGCTCCTTGGCTCGCCGGCACACGACTGACACACCCAGCTCCGACGCCAAGCCCGTGAACGCCGCGAGTACCTCTTCAAGAAGTCGCACGAGACCCAGGAGCGCTCCATCTTTGAGCGCAAGCAGCGCATCAAGGACCTCGTTGCGCAGGGAAAGCAGCTCCCCACCGAGCTCCGCAACGATGCGCGCACTATCGGCAAGGACCTCGCGCTTGACGAGGCGCAGACTGGTGAGTCGCAGTCTGGAGATGGATATGGCCAAGGAGATGGCAGCGAAGATGGAGACGGCATGTCCATGCCGGGCTAGACGGCATAGATAAAGATCAACGTCTTGAACTGGTTGTGCACGGCCTTGCGCTGTGGCCCGCAAGACATGCCGCAGATGTCCCACGGTGTTGATCTCATCTGCGCACGCTGTTCGGTTTATCTCATCTCCCGAGGCAAGCAGCAAGTATTGACACGCAGACATGCGCTCGCACGTCGACGACGAGTACGCCAAGGTCGGCCAGTATGACCCCAAGCTGGTCATCACCACCTCGCGCGACCCGTCCTCGCGCCTCCTCCAGTTCTCCAAGGTGAGTCGACGCTGCCCGCCGGACCCTGCTGCGCGGTGTCGACGGGCTGTTTCGCGTTTATGACAGCCCACCTCCGCCACCCAGCCCTGCTGCTCCTCCAACAACTCTGTCCCCAGCAGCGTGCTAACGCCCCGCAGGAGATGCGCCTCGTGTTCCCGAACGCGATCCGCCTCAACCGCGGAAACACCGTCATGAAGGACCTTGTGCAGACGTGCCTCTCGCAGGGCGTCACCGACCTCGTGCTCGTGCACGAGCACCGCGGTGTGCCCGACGCCATGATCATTAGCCATCTCCCGCACGGCCCGACGCTCAGCATGACGCTCCACAACGTCACGCTCCGCCACGACGTCAGCAGCTCGGATAGCACCGTGTCCGAGCAGTACCCGCAGCTCATCTTTGAGGGCTTTAGCACCAAGCTCGGCGAGCGCGTCCAGGCCATCCTCAAGGCCCTCTTCCCCGTCCCCAAGGACGACGCCAAGCGTGTCATGACCTTTGCCAACGAGAACGACTTTATCTCGTTCCGCCACCACGTCTTTGCCAAGACGTCGCACAAGGAGGTCCAGATCGCCGAGGTCGGCCCCCGCTTCGAGGCCAAGCGTGAGTGCCAGACGACAAAATAGACAGAGCACTGACACCTCAGCGTACGAGATCCGCCAGGGCACCGTCGACCAGAACGAGGCAGACGTCGAGTGGCTCCTCAGGCCGTACATGCGTACATCCAAGAAGCGCAACCAGCTGTAGACGGGTGGAACATCGTCTGGTCATTATTAGATTACACGGACCCGCTGAGCATTTCTTGTTGTACATTAGTATGCAGTCATTGACATTGTGAGAGCTGCAGCGTCGCGTGCGAGCACCAGGAAATGGTCGATGACATCTCGGGGTCGTACAGCTCAACTGATGCTACATCATGTACTGCACAGCTCTCCAGGACGTTCTCGCTGTCCGAGAAGCGTAGAAGAGGGCTGATGCCTGCTGCGTGCTCATCGCAGTAGTCCGGAGGGGGGGGGGGGGGGTAGGCTGGGCCTGGGCGATACGAGCCGGGGTTGGGGAATGGAAAACAGTGTGCAGTGAGAGCAGGACTGGGGGATCTGAATAATGTTTGGTCTGTTGGGCTGGCCGAATCTGAGCGAGTGCGGCATGTGTGCGGGCGGCGGCAGCGGCAGCGGTGACAGGGAGAAGCGCTGCTGCGGTGGTGTGCTGCTGCTGGCTGCATGGTATGCGAGAAGCACGGGTGTTGTTTGCTTTGTTGGATGAAGCAGGGTCAGTGTGGCCAAAGCGTTATGCTCTTCCAGGATAGCGACGCGAACAAGCTGGCCTGCGCTCGTCGCGCGTGCGCTTGGGGCGTTGAGGGGCGTGCTCATGGTGGCCATGGCGCATTTGCGCACGGTTCTTGTGCAATGTTGTTTGTGCCTTTGGACGGTCACATCGCAGGGTCAGCGGTGGTGGTTTGTGCTTCTCGCGTCCTTGCCTCTCGTGGGCAGCGCAGCGGCCGATGCTCGTGCTGCTTGCTGCATGGCACAGCGAGCTGAGCGAAAGGTTGTAGTCGTCGGAGGCGACAAACATGTCACTGTCGCGTCCGCGCCTCTGTATGTTTGGTGCTGCAAATCCAGTCTCAGTGCGCCACTCCGGACATTGCGAGTCATTCAAAGGAGGGATGGGTGCCAGCAGCGCGGCGGAGGGGCCGTCGCTGGGTCGG
>PQXP01000475.1:0-19261 GCA_002973495.1 Apiotrichum akiyoshidainum | reverse complement strand
ACTCCTCAGGGTTGAGCTTGCCACGGATATTGGTGTTGGGCTTGGTCATACGAAAATGGTCGGGGCAAGCTCAACCCTGAGGAGTACAAGTGCCGCAAAGACAATAACCTCTGCCTCTACTGTGGCAATGCTGGCCACAGTGCCTCTCGCTGTCTCCTTGCACCTCCTGCCCGGAAGCCTGTTTACAACACTTCAACCTCAACTTCGGGAAAAGAATGAAGCTCCAACCTTCACCCGTAATGGGTAGCCTGGGGTTGGAGCACCAGGATCTTCCACAGGCTATCTCTCACTTCTGCTCATCGACAACTGGTACGCCGATCCCGACACAGCACCTGCCTGAGGTTCAAGCACGACACCTCACCCTCGACTTTACCCTTGAGATCCCTCGTCGAAAGATAGAGGATCCTTGCCACTCCCGAGCCCTTATCGACTCAGGAGCTTCCAACAACTTCATTGACATCAACTTTGCCAAGAGGTACAACTTGCACCTCTTTCCTCGACAGCCTCATCCACTGTATCTCCTTGATGGAGCTGGTAAGCCCTCACAGATTTTATACGACGTCTACATATGTGTCAACTTTGCCCAGTTTGGCCCGCAGTGGCTGAGCCTCCTCGTTACCAGCATCCACACATTCCCAATCGTTTTGGGAATGCCCTGGCTCCAAGAACATAACCCACAGATCTCCTGGTTTGCGAGAACCATCATTCCCGCTTGGAAGCCTTCCGTGTCTGGCTCAGAATGTGATGACTCTGAGCAGCCGACACCCAGTCCACCTATTGAACCACAGACACCCGAACCATACATGTTTTATCCTGCGACAATTACAGACACAACTACAGACACTACCACGTCGACTACTACGATCTCGACATCTACTGCAGCGCCTTTGCAGGACAGACAACTAGTCCCTCCTGATTATCACAGCTATCTGGACATGTTCGACAAGAAGAACGCAGATGAGCTGCCTCCACACCGTGCCTTTGACCATCATATCCTATCAAGGACGGCAAACAACCACCATTCGGGCCAATCCATTCCTTATCCGACAAGGAACTTGGCGTACTTCGCGATTACTTGGACGAGAACCTCAGTAAAGGGTTCATCGCCCCTTCCGAGTCCCCAGCCGCAGCTCCAATACTCTTCGTCAAGAAGAAAGATGGCTCTCTCCGACTGTGTGTGGACTACCGAGGCCTGAATGCCATGACCATCAAGAACCGTTATCCGCTGCCACTCATCCAGGACCTACTGGACCGACTTAAACACGCTAAGGTGTTTACCAAAATCTACCTCCGAGGAGCGTACAACCTACTCCGTGTTGCCAAGGGTGAAGAATGGAAGACCGCCTTCCGCACCCGTTATGGCCTTTTTGAATATCGTGTGATGCTGTGAGAGCCCGACTTCGGACGAAGACGGCACTCGGCTGAGGACAGACGGGTGGGAGGTGCGATTATGGAGGAGGAACGAGGTTCGTCCGAGGAAGCTCAGGCGGGCCTATGTTCGAGAGGAGTGCGTAGGAGTGGTAATACCAGGATAACACAATTGACATCGAGCTACGGACAGTCTGCTCTAGCTACTTATAGTGTGCGGTCGAGGCGAGGAGTCGGCTGGGAATTGGGGTTGCCGGATGAGGCCTTGTCATTCGATCGGACAAGGAGCAAGGAGAGGTCATTCGAGATCAATGTGGCGGGAGGTGATTGGGTGTGCTGGGTTCTTAGGGGGTGCTCGGACGGGGGATCTGGGCGACTGGTGGTCTGAGGGTCGTCCGAGGGTGGGCTCGGGCGAGCGTCGGGTTGCGGTTGGTGCTCGTGTCGCTCGGAGTGGATCCGGGCGAGTTATGGGCGAAGGTGGTGTGGCGTGGTGCGAGGATGGATGGACGCCGGAGGTGGAGGTCCGGTCGAGGCACCATGTGGCAGTCGCGTGTCGTTCGGGTGCTTGGACGAGTGGTCATGGCTCAGGCCATGACATGTGGGAAACTGAGCCCTTTATCATAGGGTGCTGGGCCAGGCTGCCTTGACTGTTTTGTTGCACCTGTTGCTGGAGCTGGCGATGATGGTTCTTCATGGAGCGAGCAGTTGGTGGATCCCAGGCCATGAGCATGCCTGCAGCCCTCTTGGTGGCGGCCTCATAGGCTTTGTTGAGGGGGGTGAGGTTATGGTGACAGGAGTGGGCGGTGTAGTATGAGCCTGGTGAATAGCGTTGCCAGATGCCCAGCCAAATCTGGTGACAGTTGCTGCCGTGAGCCTGTGAGGTGGCTGGCTTGAGGCCTGACTGCTGGAGGGCGACAGCCTGGTCGTTGAGGTCGACAAGCTTAGCTGCAGGGACAACACCCGGGGCAAATGGCATTGGCGTTGGGGTTGTGACGAGGATTGGGAATGGCCCACTTGCAGTTGGTAGGCAGCTGGTGGAAGGAGGGGAGGTCATCCTTGTCTGCAACAATGTAGTTACAGAGCCCAAGCACCCTGAGTCCATGTTTCTCACCAGTCTGTTGAGGCACTGATACCGAGCCTGAGGGCATTGCGTGCGCGCACTCCACGGACATGGCAAGGGACGAGGTGTGTGCTGAGAGAGACAAGGTGTGTGTCGATGTGGACGAGGTGTGTGCAACGGCGTGCACCCTGTGTGTCGATGCGGACGAGGTGTGTGCGACGGCGTGCACCCTGTGTGTTGATGCGGACGAGGTGTGTACATTCCAGCTGCGCCCTAGATGCCAACGGGGTGGCAATCTGTGTGCTCAAGAGGACAGATTGTGTAATCGGAGGGACGGAGTGTGTAATCGGAGGGACTCTGCGTGTGTCTGTCACGAGCTATAAGTGAGTGCTGGCCAAGCGGTCTTGCTCATAGTCTCCGCTGCTATGTCTGGGTAGCACATTGCACGGCGGGGTAAATGGAAGCTGGCGGGTCTTGTAATTGAGGGTTGCTGAGGAGGGTTGTCTGAATAGGCCGTAACTATTCAAGGATGGGTGCGGGGGCTGGAATGGTGGACTGAGTGACGACGGCAATGATCTATGGACGRTGGAYTTGAGTGGTRTCGGACATGTGCTGAGCTCACACGGCGATMGGACTYGGAGTGGGAGCGGGCTAGGGGATTGCTGGTGAGAACAACATCATGCACTYGGTGCTAGACATGGCTGCTAGACATACGATAACATGACTTGGAGAACAACTACAAAATGGTGGTCCGGCGCACTCTAATAGTACGCCGAGGAGCAACCGGAGCGAGTTGGTACAAGTCTTGGAGGTGGAGGGGAAGGTGATAAGGTGAATGACGTGGAATATGGACATGGGGGTTGGGTGTACGTAATGACAGTGACAGAGTTGGGCAATTGTGTGTCTTTTGCAGGATTATTGCTTGGAGAAGGCGAGCAGGGGGGGGTTATCACACGTGAGTGGTGCATGGAAAATGGTGGAGGGAGAGGGTGCGCTGGCTGATCGTAAACTGACCGGTCTTGATCATGACAGTGGGTATGTACTTTGGCTCGCCGGTGTGGAGGGTCTTGTTCGTGCCGCTGCGGGGTTAGTTGCTAGAATGGGACACGGGACACGGGACACGGGACAGGACTAGAGCCGCAATTGCCTGTTGATTGATTGTGAGACGGACGTCGATGTCGTTCGGCCCGAGACCAGCCTGTGACACGCCCGCCTTGTACAAAACTCATCCCACCCTTTGCGGCCCGAGCTGATCCGATCTGAAACCTCCAAACCTCGAAACAAACATACCCAAACGTGATCCACCCCTGCGAATATTCGTCAAACGATCCTGTTCGTGGGTGACGACGGAACGGAACCAAAATCGCGTGGCTCTGGCTCGGGACTACGACTGGTGGCCAGTTGGGCAATGTACCCCGCGCGTACGCCCGTCGCTGCCCTCCGTCATGGACGTGCACCCTCTACATGACCAGCAGTGCAGCGGCATGTTCCCAGATTTGCATAGAACACAGTCTGGCCGTCCGAGGACGGCACGTCGTAGATGACCTCTACGGAGCCCGCAAAGCGGACGAGCTGGGTGCGGCGGCGGCGGCGGCGGCGGCCCCTGTGCTGGTGGTTGACCAAGGAGGGAGGCTGCGGGTGGTGGTCCCCTCCCGCCAGCCCCACCAGCTGGGCGGGACTGGGTACGTCGGTGGGGGTAGTGATGCTGGTGGCTTGGAGCTCTAGCTGGTCCGGACGCTGTCACATGTCAGTGTGCTGCAAGAGCGCAAGAGTAATCTGGCACCTGGCTAGCATGGCCGTGGCGCACCTCGGCTGTCGCGTCCGGAGGCGCACCGGTGTTTTGCGCGGCGCGGCGAGAAGTGACGCGCGCCCAGGTTGCTCTGATTCCCGAGGTGAGTGAGGTGATTGCTGGCTTCTTGTCGTCTGTCAGCAGAAGGATCGGAAGAGTACTATAGGGGGAGTCTGCAGGGACACGCGGCAAGGTACTCACTACGAGGCAGCGGGGGGCAGCGTGCACTAGTGCAGCAGCGTACTGGTCGAGCACGTCGCGGAGCTGCTGCTCGGCGGGCGAGTGCATGGTGTCCCTGTCTGTGCTGGGGATCGCGTAGGAGTGGCGGTAACAGCGAGTGGGAAATGGCGGTGTGGAAAAAGTAAACGAGAGAGCGCCGGTTATTGTTGTTGTTGTTGTTGATGATGGGAAGGATGGGCGGATATCGTGGGTGGCTCAATGATGTGCACTACTCTCCACCGACAGGAGGTGGGGATAGTGTGGCTGGCTGTGCCCACAGCGCTCAGAAGCAACTCCCTCCACAGTGCATTCCCACCATGCAGCTGCGAGGGGACCACACCGCCGGAAGCGGTCCGCGCCGCTGCTCGCTCCATGCGCCGCTGCGATGCCTGGCGTCGTGAGCAGCGAAGCACAGAGCACTCGAGCACACAGACACAGACACCTGGCGTTCGCGGCCTCGCGGCCGGGGGCCAGATTCCGCACAGACCACCAGGCCAGATGGGGATGCGAGTGAGACAGGTGGCGCCGTTGTCGTGAGGCCAGAAAGGACATGCAAAGTGGAACACTGGCTGGCGGTTCGCATACACTGCCGGCGTGCGATGGATCTTGGGCATGTGAACGACTCTTCTGTACACGCTGCATGCGGGCTGTCCACAGCCACTGCTCGGCGGACTGTGGGAATGCTCTGGGGTACCTCCGCTCTGTGGAGAGATGCACGGTCTGCATCGGGGGAGAACCCTCTCCGCCCAGCCAGCACTCGGGCAGCCTTCAAATCAACGCCACATGGGAATGGCCACAGCGATGCAAGCTACACCCAAGCAGCAACAGCATCAGCCGACTACCCCCACCCCCACGCAACTGACGCTGACGCGCTGACGCTCAGGACATGTGTGTGGGGTTGGCTGGCGATAAGCACTCCCGAACCCCCAGCCGTGATGCATGCGCCTGGGGTACTGGGGTACTGCTACCTGGAAAACTCATGAGGGGAAAACGCCACGCCGGCTTTGGCTTCGGCATAGGACAGCAAGCCAGGCGAGAGTGGGTGAGCTGGGCATTCGAGTGAGAAGCACAAGAAGCTAGCGCACTGCACAGGTATGGACGGAACGGTACGCGGTCATGGTCGGCCGCTCCTCTGCGATTAACCTTGTACGTCCGCATTGCAGCTCAAACCGGCACTTGGCGCACTGAGCACACCAACGTGCGTGTAGATGCATGTGATGCATGCGGTCAAGGCAAGCCTAGCGTGATGCAGCCGGTGTTGGCAAGCTTGGGTGTGGACCGCTCGGAAAGCTGTAGCAGAAGAATACAGCACGGATGCGTCCATTCCGGAATCGGGCCCCCCGTGGTGGACCAGCGCACCAGCACGTTTTTTTTTTTACCGTTTGCGCCGGTACAAGAGCCAGCCAGTACCGGTATGCAGGTAGGTACATGCATCTGGCAAGTGCGTCCCAGATATCTTTGTCACCTCCCACTAGGCAGAACTGCCGGATGCATACCGAACGAGTTCGCCGCTTTGAATGGCTCCGCAGCAGCAGCGCAATATGAGGACTGGAGGAAAATCAGGCGCGCAGTGTGTGGGTGGGGGCGGCAATTGGCATGGGTTGCAGGCGGCCAGGCGGAGAAACTTTGCCACTGCAATCGCAGCCGCAACTGTCAAAAGGACGACCCCGTCTGCCTGTAATGTTGGAGAACTGAGCGAGAACGCCTTGGTGCGAGTCCTGGGACTTGTGGTCGGCGGGACGGAGGCCGCATTCAGCATCTGTTCATCCTCCCATCACCGCTGCACGCAGCTACCCAGCTTTCCAGCAACAAGCACTACTCGGAGCATGCATCGGATCATGGGTAATGCATGGTATTCCTCATGCGGCCGTTGAAACTAACGACGCATGCATGCAGGCGAGGAGGTCCGCAGGGCCAGCAGCTGATTGCGGACTGGGAAAACGGCGCTAGTGGCCTGTCCCGCATTTGGGCAAGTTGACGGTGGCCGTACGGTGAACGCTTGCGGAACTCGGCGACGACGAGCGCTTGCGGAAGTTGTCTTCTCATCTTTTACAGTGCTCTCGACGAGGTCGGTGGATGGAGAGCGTGCATAAGAAGACGGACGAGTCCATCGTTCTCGTCTTTCTCTATCCATCTGGATACCCATCCCTCCCTCCCCCCAAACACCCACCACCCCCATAACCCCCACTCTCCCACCACCCCCCCAACACCACCATCCAAACCCACCACACAAAATGCTCCCCACCGACTTCTCCGACACTCTTGCCATGGTTGACGGCTGGATCGTCGACTGGCGCAACGACTCGGACGGCCGCCTCCCCCTGGCCGACAGCTTCAAGTTCGACGCCGGCACTGTCGATGTGCTCAACCGCATCGAATCGCTCCCCCTCCCCCCTCCCCCCTCCTCCGAGGACGTTGCCGACCTCGTCGACTCGCTCATCGCCGAGTACGGCACGATCGGCCTCACGGCCGCCGCCCTCCACCACGACGCGCCAGCCATGGTCGCGGAGCGCCTCGAGCTCGGCTTCTCCTGGGCCAAGATCCAGGACGACTTCCGCGCCAACTGGCACGCCACGGCCGCGTTCCTGGAGATCTCGGAGTCCCCCTCGGCTGGACGCCAGAGTCTCGAGTCGCCGGTCGACTCTGTCTCTGCCTCCTCCTCCGTCTCCAGCCTGCCGGCTGTCCACCTCGGCCCGCGCCCGCAGTACCAGCGCGACTCTTGGGTCGAGAACGGCGGTGCTGCTGACGGAGCCGAGAGCACGCCCGCGAGCAAGGAGGTGCCCGCTGAGGCCACCGTTACCAGGTGCCCGCAGCCCGCCCTCCCCCACCCGCGCGTGTCAGAGTTCTGCGCAGAGCTCTGGTTCGCGCCAGCGCGCAAGTCTGTCCTGTACCCGCCGAGCTTTGGCGCGGTCATGGCCGGCCTGTGCGCCACGGGCACTCTGCGCTCCAGCAGCAGCTCCCGCTCCCTTGCGCCCACCGCTGCCGAGCTCTTCAAGGCCTGGCGCGCACCCACACCTCCCCCCAAGGATGTGCCGCGCGCCTCGCCACTGCTCCGCCGCAACGCGTGTAGGAAGCCCCGCAGCACCGCGCACACTGGCAAGCCGGCTGCTGGACAGCCCCAGCTTGCCAATGTGCGCCGTCTCCCTGGCCCTCAGAAGGGATACAAGAAGGTGCTGCACAACCTCATCGGCTGGCCTGCCTAACTGACTACCACGGCACGTCGCTGACTACAGATGCGGGGCGAAGAGTGCCTCCCCCGCATCATACTAATGGCACACACACACACAAATGAGCACTGCTCAATACTACATAGACTTATATAGATACACGAGCCAGAGATCGCCTGGAGCGACTCTGCGCTCCGGTGCCCCGGCGGCACCGAGTAAGGTTCCGGTTTCCTTCTTGATGGACTCCAGTTTGATTTCTGCCTCCGATACATCGCACGCCCCGAAGCTGGCAACTGACTGACTTTGAGCAGCCTGCCTTGCCCATTCTTGTTGATGCTGTCAACTGACAAACAGACCTTCTGACCTCTTCGCGTTTGGCTTTCCACAAGCTCTCCTTGCGTAAAACAGTTGACAGTTTGTATCTCGACTGGGGACAGTGTCATCCACAGGGGAGGTTCCTCTGCACCAGACACGCAGGCTGCGTTGGGTTAAAGTGGTCAGTTCTGCGCTGACAGGGCCGGGATCGGCCATTCCCAGTCTTGCTGTGCAAGGAAACCGACGCGTACCGGTACCAGCACGTCGCATACACACCACTAGTTGAGGGGAATGATATCCCGCACGGCCACAACCGTGTCGCGCAGCGTCTCGTCCTTTGTCCGGTAGGCAAACCCGAGGACGCGCTCCGCCTTGCGCCCGTCAAAGATAAAGTGGAGCGGGAGGAGCGACGCGCGGAACGCGGCGTCGTCCCTGCCGCGCGTGAGGCCCGGAACATCGTGCGCGGCCTGTGGTTAGTAATGGCCGCAACCTGCCAGCTCACCAGGGCGACGTCGTTTCCGAACAGCGGCGCGGCGCACAGGATGAAGCGTTCGCCGGCTGCGGCAGGAACCTGCAGTGCTCGGACGCACGCGACCGCGACTGGCGTCAGCGCAACAGGTCAGACGGGCTCACCATCGCGCGCATCGACAATGTTCGACGACGTGCGCTTGCAGAGGTCCTCCTCGGCAACGCCCGTCTTGAGCCACGCGCTCAGGCCGATAGCTGAGATCAGTCGGGGTCGTCACAACCATAGCCGTACCATTGGATCCAGTCAGACGCCCCGTCGCACCGTATCCTGCGGGCGGAGCGACGATCTGCCGTCAGACTCGACTCGGGCCGTATCGCACGGGCATGAGCACACTCACGAGCGACGGGTTGATCGCCACGCCGTCATACTGCGCACTGCCGACGTGCTCCCAGAACGCTCGCTCCGCCAGCGTCTTGCTCGCTGCCGTCAGCGCTGCTCTCACGTCCACTAGCGCACCATTGTACTTATCCCACGAGTCGGCCGCGGCGCCGAGTGTCTCGCACGCGCTGACGCTGTCGTTGTTCCAGTCTGAGGAAGCGTGAGTTGACACCCACATGATCTTCGCCAAGCACCTCGGACTTACCGTTCTCCGTGTACACTCCGCCGGGCGTGCAGTGGTCGTCGACCGCGGCGATTGAGCTGATCTGCACGACGCGCCGGAGCGCGGGCGCGTGCGCGTCGGCGCTCGCGAGCAGGTTCCTCACTCCTGCGACCGCGGGCCCAATCACGAGCGCCGGGTCGCCCGTGTTCCACCCGTCCAGCGGCGACGCGGCGTGCACGATTCCGTCCACTCCCCGCACGGCCTCGTCGTACGCGCCGGGCTGCTTGTCAGCTTGCAACAGCTCCCCAGCTAACCTCGACCATGTCCTCGACGAGGGAGACCTCTACGCCGGCGCCAGGGTACCGCCCTTTCAGGTACGCGGCCTTGGCGGCGTCGCGCGCCGTGATGCGCACGCGGAAGCCGGCGTCAAGGAGCGCACCGACAATGTACCTGCTGTCAGTGTCGTATCGCCCCGCGGAGCGTGCCGCTCGTTCAGAGAAGCAAACTCACGTGCCCAGGAACCCGGATGCTCCGGTGACGAGCACCAGCGAGTGCGGCTTGAGGACGGGCATGATGGCTTGGATGGTATGGATCGAGAAGAGAAACGGAAAGATGCACGAGATATGAGCGACAGTCGATGGATGCGGAGGCGTGGGCGGTGCGGTGCAGATCGAGTCGTTGCCAAGAGTGGGCCCCGCCTCCACCGGCAGATGGCCGACCGGTATCAGCGGCCGTTTGTCCACATCGCGCTCTGCTCCGGTTCGCTGAAGCGAGCGTAGAGCCGGGAGGCGATGCTCGGTAGAAGTCAGGCATTCCCGGCGTTCCGAGGGTATACTTGGGCGTGGGCAGTGCCCCCGGAAACCTGAGCAGCGCCGACCAGCGTAACCACACTATCCTCATCCCAGTGGAACACCTCGCGCGCGCACCGGCGCAGCATGTGGTTCTTTATGCTCATGGTCATCTGCGCGGTGGATCGGCTGGCCGGTGACGCCGTCGACCTCGGCGCCAACTCCCGCCAAGTCGCGTCCGGGAGTGTTCATGAACATGAACGCCGTCCTCAGACATGTGCTATCGCAGCACGCTCACGACCATGTTAAGAAGACGTTCTCCCCATCGCGCAAGGTCGACGCAAGCCGGCCTGCTCGAACACCGACCCGCCCTGCCTGGCTCTCTTGTGCCAGTAGAGCTCGCTGCCCGCGAGGTGGTCGTGGGTCGAGGTTGCGGCTCCGTCCTTTCATCCGTATCGACCTGTGGCGCGCAGATGAAACGGAGTGCCCCAAGCTCGGACCGGCCGCGTTTGCCCTCGACCCTTGAACACCAGCGCAAGCAGCTGCCCTGCATTCCCTGGCCGTAGTTTGGTACGCCAAGAGCATATGTTGTATTGGCTCATGATCCGGAGGGCGCCAAGATCCCGCCCCTTCATGCCAAGAATGCCGGTGTCTCACATGCTCGCAGGGCGTCCAACTTGCTGGTCTGCCGAGGGTTGTTGGTGGGAGGCCGTGGCGATCGCCGTGCCAAGATCCGAACGCACCACGTAGTTTGGGATGTGCCCGCGGAGAGAACCAACACGGGGAGCTGCTGCGGCGGCATGATGACGAGGTGAGTAGCAGATTGAGATCATTCCAAACGTGTCTCGGGACCGGTGTCATGTTGTCAAACGAGCGCCTGGGCGTGCGAAGACCAAACACGGACCGAAAACAACTGTCGGTCTCGGTAACTTTTCACCCCCATCGCTGCCCGTGCTTGTCTCTCCAAACCCTCATGCCGTCCTTGTTACCCTCTGGTCCGTCGGCCGTCGCCTCTGCAACGGAGCACCTGGACATCGGAGCTGGCGCGCATGCCAGACCACCTTGGCAAGGATGGTTCCATCGTATAACGGTTAGTACATAAGATTCTGATGCTCCTCAACGATCATCATTCTTGTAATCTGGGTTCGATTCCCAGTGGGACCTCAAGAAGAAGCTTGCCTTCCTCCCCCTCCTCCTTTTTCTCCTCGGCGAGAAAGGGTACATGTCCAAGGGCCTCAGGAGCGTCTTGTGCGAGTTGTGGTTCAATCTGATGTGGTTCGGTCAGGAGGATTCCACGGGAAACACCAACTGGGCCCGATGACAGAGAAGCCCTTTGCCGCCCTCCGCATGCCTCGCCGCAATCCACCGAGCAGCGCGAGCAGCCCACCCCATGCAATGGCAGGCGGCGTCCAACAGCCGTGGAATAGTCTGCATACAATCACAGATCCTCGAGGCGCTCCTGTAGCCTCTCTGCGCCTTGGCGGAGGTCGAGCACAGACTGATACAGCATCTGGTCCTCCCTCTCCGCCTCCCGACATATCTCCCTTTGTGCCCTGTACGCCCTGTGGATCTCATCGAGCGCCAGCTTTGCGGCCATGTACTGCTCGCGCAGGCGGTCCTTGTGCTCGAGCTTGCGGCGGAGGTCGACGAGGTTGCTGCCCAGTGCCGTGACCGCGCGGTGGTGCTGGTACCGCTTGCTGGCGAGAGCCTGCTGCAGCAGCGTCCGCTCGCGCACGCGGTCCGCCGCGGCCGCCCGCCGCGCGTCCGCCTCGGCTTCGCGCCTCTGCGCAATGTCCGCGGCGAGGCGAGCGGCAAGCTGCGCCGCCTCGCCCCTGCGACATTCCGGTGCTGACCGCACGGCCTCCGCAGTGACGCGACCGGCTTCCGCGGCCGCGAGCTCCCTTCTTCTCAGCGACTCGCGCGCCGACGCCGCGTACGCTTCCCGCTCCGTGTGCTCTGCCTCCCAGCGCGCCTCCTGCTCTGCGATCCTGCGGCGGACGTCTGCCTTCGAGTCTTCGGCATCCTCGCGCGCCGCGGGGGCCCGGCCTGCTCCGGCGACGATGCCCGCCTTTGAGTCTACCGCGGGGAGGGCGCGCCTGCGCAAGCTGGTGGCGTGGGCATTCCTGGATACTCTTGCTGCGGCCAGGGACCGATCTATCGCGGCTCGAACAGGACCAGGTCTGTCGTTGAGCACAGCCGCGCCGAGGATGCCGTCTTTCGTATCGACGTTTGAGCTCGCTTTACGCCGTTTGGCCGGCCGGGAAACGTCAGGTTTGACGTCGGCGTCGGCCGAGGGTGGTGTTGGCGGGGTTCTCGCACGAGATGCCTGGCGCCTAGTGGTGACGGTCATGGAGGCCGGGAGACGAGGTGGGCGGCGCAGATAATGCCAAGAAGTAGTGGTCGGGGGACAGCGCTAATGGGGCGGAACAAGGCCAGGGGGGTGGAGAGGACGAGAAGGAGGAACAGGCTTGTTCAGGTTAGTGGAGTATGCTGGGGTGAGAGGACAAGATAACTGGGCAATTGTAGGGCGCGGGGATGGATGGAAGCTGAAGAAAAGAACGCGACGCGTCAAAGATGGGCATCGTCGATCATGGGAAGAGTGGGGAGAGATCGGCACGTGATCGACCAAAATGCTTCCGTCCACAAGAGTCTCATCTACAGACTATTCCACCGACTGGGCACAATGAACGTTGCGTAGTGACTGGAAACGGGGAGAAAAACTCATCACCGCGTAGCCTTTGCTAGAGGCCGTTTGTGCGTTGTTTTCCACCAGAAATGCAAGTGGGTACGCTGTCCAGTTCGGTGACACGCGTGGCTCGTCTGTGGGAAAGATGTAGGTGGGCAAGTTGCGCAGCTCCTCATTACCAAAACATGGATTCCGATGCTGTCATGATGCCACCCAGCTACGGGGTGCTGGCAGTAGTAGGCGATTGAACGAGGACGTCCCTTTATTCTATCAACCGAGCGTCTCGAGGCTTGTGGAACCACAATGATGTCTGTGCTATTACCGTCTCCTGCGAGCCAGCGAGGTGAGTAAAGATGATGATACAGACCGCATCGCGGCGGTTGAGTGAAAACTCGCTCTCGTCCAGTCTGCGTCTCCTACACGTACAGTCGAGTTTCTTAAAAGCGTTTTCGGACACCTTGTGCGCCACCGGTTTCATGTCATCGAACACGGCCCGGGCGTTCTCGTCTCCGGCGACAGGTACACTGGCAGTAGAGTCCATAAAGGAGCTGCCCCGAGTGCATTCCTCTGGCCTCTTGTTTGTTACAAGCCTTCTCTGGCCCCGGACAGCGCTGTTGACAGTCTGGACCGTTGGGGAGTTGACCTTCTCTGTATGAAGGCACAATAAACGCCTCGACGGCTGTCGGAGGCGCTCGAGCCTTGAGGCATATGGCAAGGCCTCAACATCTCTGTGAACAAGCATCTATCTCACCATCCGATCGCGTCTGGCGTCGTTGTTGTTCGTCATTCCGCAAGCACTGACCTGTCTGGAACGCTATCTGAGCAGCACAATACGAGATGACATACAGATCACCTACCTGCCGGACGGGAACTGGAGCAGCACAACGACTTGTTCAGAGACCTTTGCTGTCAACTGGCCTCAAGAGTGATCAGCCTGTACCTGGTTCCCGTTCTTCGGTTGGGTGCCTGTTGGAGGCATTCCCCGGCTGCCGGCCAAGAACGCCCAAACGGGCGATCTACGGCGCTTCCGATCATCCATTGCTTCCGTGCCTCTGCTGCATCTTTGCCTCAGTGGTGGTGGTGGTGGTGGAGGTGGTGGTGGTAAAGGCCCTCAAGTTGTCGACGAGATGCAGTTCCAACAGGTTCTCACGAGCGGGATCAAAAAAGTTTATAGAGCTTCCACAAAGAACAAGGTTTTTTTCACCTTTTCAGTAAAGTTGATGGGAATCGTAAAGTTGGAGGGGTAAATTGGCCGACCCGCGGACTTGGGCGGTCAGCCGGCCGCGTTTGTGGGTTTACTCTCTACGTAGAGGTCACGGCGTGGATATTTTCAGTTTTTGGAGGGAGCTTGGCAGGGCGATGCCGAGCTGCTCGGCTCGGACATTGGACAGAGAGGCTCGCTGGTCGTATGCTGGTCGTGTGGTCGTGTGCAGCAGTACCGGGGTGGCGTTGTCGACCAAAATCAAGCAGTGCAGGGAGGGCCCCCCTTCAGAGGTGGGCCCTGAGGCCGGCATTATTTGCACAGTTCTGCAACCAACAGATAATATCCATAACTCAACCTCCCGCCTGCCCGCCACCCCGGCCCGCCGCCCGCCCGCAGCCAGCTGCTGCGGTGGGCAGGCGGAAGACCCACCGCAGTCGGAGCGGAAGACCCACCGCAGTCGGAGCGTGACTGCCTGATGCCTGCCGAGGCTCGTGCAGCGGCGCTGTTGCGGAGGCGGCTGCAGGGGCGTCATACAAAGGGTGTACGCGGCCGCCGCAGTGTCGCGGGACCAGCCAAGACTGTGGTGGTCGTGTGCTCTGACCCTTCCCAGGGGAAGGGGAATGGGGGGTCGTGTGAGGGCTCAGGGCAGACCCAGTTTCTGAATTTCTGGAGGGGGGTGTGGACTGATGAGATCTTGCTATCAATGCCGAAAGGGACAGACCGAAGAGCGCAGCKGWCTGCTTRKCAMAACGAACACCTTTGCTACTCAATCTTGGCTCCTTGCTGTCCTGGCCTACTCCTCTCTCCTCCTGTCCACCGGACAATTACCCTGGCCCTACTGCGCATGTGAGCTCTCCACTCGGCACAGAAGGTGGTTGCACGGTTGAGGTGAACGGCGATCGATGTGGAAGGAGCGAAGACGAGTTACCTCTCACAATCTTGTGCTGTTCAACCATTACTCTATCTATTGTTTACTGACCACTATCACGTACTGCGCTGGGCGATCTACTCTCGACGACGACATACCCTCCACTCTTTTCGACCCCCCCCCCCCCCTGCGTTTTCTGTCTCTGTCTCTGTCCTCGACTGCATCCTGACCCCTCCCCCCCCCAGAGCAAGACGATAAGAGATCCAAGTTAAGACATGCGTTTGTTTTGTTTATTGGCATCGACCATGGGGATCGACATTCAACTTGTTTGTGCTTCGTGAGGAAACTGCTTGTGCTGCCTACAACCCTTCGACCCTGTTCGAAGCGTCGGATGTGGCTCTGAAGACTCAACTACCCTTGGTATTGGTGCGCGCAAGCAGTGCCTACCCAAGGCAACAACGGCACAATCAAAGTCGGTCCTTTGGTTGGGCTCGGGCACCGCGATGTGCCCAACGACCTCCATCTCCGACCTCTATAAGGGGGGCGAGACGGGGAGGGAGGAAAGTATCTTTCTCGACAGGCAGCCTCACAGACGGGGCTCCTGTAACCTTGTGTCTGCCCTCCAGCATTCAATGTAGGAGGTTCGCTTGCACGGTCAATGCTCCCGTTATCTGGACACAAGTATTCCCACTCCCACTCTCCGTTGGGCCTCCTCCGACAGTGTCACCTCTGGCCTATTTCGCTTTTTGGGTCTCTCACTGTTGTAACCATGGGACCTACAGGGCACGGGGCAGGCAACGCTTCAGTGAGAGATGGGACGCTTGAGCCCTTACCGGTGCCAGTCCTGCCCATATTGATGGCTATGAAGCTCTCACTGAGCTACGTCCGCCTCCTCAATCAACCAGAAGGCCGACTACCTCTCGGTTTCCGAGAATTCCGCTGCTCTTCCGATCTCCTCTGCAGCGGCCATTTCCTCTCGACATGAGATGGGAGGGTGAGAGAGATATGCCTTTACAGACAATTTTGTTCAATTTATTATTGATTTTTCTAAAGTTGTTACCCGCGCCACCTCGCTTGCCTGTGAATGCCGCAAAATGGGCGGAAATCACCCTTGTTCGCCATGCCATTCCTCTACGTACGTGCAGTCAGACCCATTATTACTGATACGCCCATGTCGCGATGCATATGTTCATTCCTCACTCACCACTGTAGCCCACCACCCCCGCAACTCCGCTGTGAATCCGCTCTGGGGTACAGATTTGCTTCCGCTACCCCGCCCACCCGCGGGGACTCCACTTGTCGTCCGCCCGGATTCCGATGTTCCGACCGGCTGGATAAGCCGCGTTCGCCCATTCTCCATCTCGTCCATCCATCATCATCTTCTTTCCATCTCGGTCTTTATAATACTAGACTAGACACCACCATGACATCAATAAACCCCTCCCCCACAATGACCATATCCCAAGCTACACCAGACGCCCGCATCGCCATCGACCGCGGAGGCACCTTTACAGACGCCATCTGCTCGCGCAAGGGCTACCCCGACATTGTTGTCAAGGTGCGTTGACCTGAGCCGCTCGCTTCGACTAACGACCTTAAAGCTCCTCTCCGTCGACCCCTCCAACTACAACGATGCCCCCACCGAGGCGTGAGTTAACGAACACAAGTCGTAACTAACTCGCAGCATCCGCCGCATCCTCAGCGAGCTCGAGGGCAAGGACATCCCCAAGGGCAAGAAGCTCAGCCTCGAGCGTATCGAGTCGATCCGCATGGGCACAACCGTGTCGACCAACGCCCTCCTTGAGCGTCGCGGAGAGCGCTGTGCGCTCATCACCAGCAAAGGCTGGGGAGACGTCCTTCTCATTGGCATGCAGGGTGGGTTGCCGGTGACTTGCCTTCTAACCCCAGCGCGCCCCGACATTTTCGACTTGAGTATCCAAAAGCTTGCCTTCCTGTACGACGAGGTTGTCGAGGTGAGTTTATTCCATCGCTTATCTCTAACTCTCAGATCGACGAGCGTATTACCCCCCTCCAGTCCCTCGTCTCGCCTCCGGTACCCGTGCCCACCAGTGACGCCAACATTGTCACCGAGACGACCACCGGCGAGGTCGTACGCGTCCTCTCGCGCCCCGACCCCGCCGAGGTCAAGGCCAAGCTGCAGGCCCTCTGGGACAAGGGCATTAAGTCCATTGCCGTCGCTTTCGTCCACTCGTACCTCTGGAACGAGCACGAGGACCAGGTCGCCGCCATCGCCCGCGACATGGGCTTCGAGGTCAGCGTGTCCGCCAAGCTGCAGCCGATGATCAAGCTCGTCTCGCGCGCCAACTCGGCCATCGCCGACGCGTACCTCACCCCCGTCACTAGGCGGTACATTGAGGGCTTTGGTGCCGGCTTCGAAGGCGGCCTCGCTGCGTTCGGTTCCAAGCTCCTCTTCATGCAGTCGGACGGCGGCCTCTGCGCCTGGGACTCGTTCTCCGGCCTCCGTGCCATCCTCAGTGGCCCCGCAGGCGGCGTCGTCGGATACTCCAAGACGTGCTACGACGAGAAGCTCGGAAGCGCCCTTATTGCTGTCGACATGGGAGGTTAGTTGGGAGTCACCGCTTTGAACTGACATCAGGCACTTCCACGGACGTCTCGCGCTATGATGGCAAGCTGGAGCATGTCTTCGAGACCACCACCGCCGAGGTCATCATCCAGGCGCCCCAGCTCGACATCAACACCGTCGCCGCTGGTGGTGGCTCGCGTCTCTTCTACCGCCACGGCATGTTTGTTGTTGGCCCCGAGGTAGGTTTATCATGTCAGCTGCGATCTAACCTACAGTCCGCGACTGCTCACCCCGGTCCTGCCTGCTACCGCAAGGGCGGCCCTCTTGCCGTCACCGACGCCAACCTTATTCTCGGCCGTCTTCTCCCTGAGCACTTCCCCAAGATCTTTGGCCCGAACGAGGACGAGCCCCTCGACCTCGAGGCGAGCAAGACCCTGTTCGCCCAGCTCACCCAGGAGATCAACGAGGGCAAGAACGACAAGCTCACCCTTGAGCAGGTCGCCGCCGGCTTCCTCCGTGTCGCCAACGAGACCATGTGTCGCCCCATCCGAACGTGAGCAATACCGTTGATGCAATCTGACGGCAGTCTCACCGAGGCCCGTGGCTTCGAGAGCTCGAGCCACCACGTCGTCATGTTCGGTGGTGCTGGTGGCCAGCACGGCTGTGCCATTGCGAATGCGCTCGGTATCCGCCGCATCATCATTCCCCGCCTCTCGTCCCTGCTGTCTGCGTACGGCATGGCGCTCGCCGACGTCGTCAAGGAGCTCTCCGAGCCCGCGGCGTACACCATGACCGGCAACCGCGACGTTTCCAAGCTTTCCGAGCGCATGGCAGCCCTTGTTGCCCGCGCCCAGAAGACCCTCCATGGCCAGGGCTTCCCCGACGAGCGCATTGTGAGCGAAAAGTATGTCAACTGCCGCTACAGCGGTTCGTCGACCCAGCTCATGATCGAGCTTTCCGAGGACGGCGATGTCGAGTCGCGTTTCGTCGAAGAGCACCGCCGCGAGTTTGGCTTCAACCTCGACCGCGACATTCTCGTCGACGACCTCCGCGTGCGTGCTGTTGGTAAGAGCATCGGCTCGACCACCCGCTCGCCCTACGCCGACATGGAGGCCGCCACCAAGCGCGCCTACGCCGCCGACAAGTACGAGACCAAGCAGACTTTCTTCGAGGGTGCTGGCTGGGTCGACACCAAGGTCGTTCCGCTCCTCGCCCTTGAGGTCGGCGAACAGGTTGCTGTGAGTTGAAGCCGTTGCGATGGTCAACTGAACCCAGGGCCCCGCGATCATCTTCGACAAGACCCAGACCATCCTCGTCGAGCCGGGACACCTCGCCACCTCTCTCCCCGAGCACGTCGTCATTGACCTCGTGGAGGAGAAGGTTCAGAAGAAGGAGGTCAACACGACCGACCTCGACCAGGTCGACCCTGTCCAGCTCTCCGTGTACGGTCACCGCCTGATGGGCATTGCCGAGCAGATGGGCAACATCCTCCGCAAGATCTCCATCTCGCTCAACATCAAGGAGCGCCTCGACTAGTGAGTTAGCGAGCCTTCGTAAACTGACGCCAGCTCGTGCGCCATCTTCAACGTCGACGGCGGCCTCGTGGCGAACGCCCCCCACATCCCCATCCACCTGGGCGCCATGTCGCACGCGGTGCGGCACCAGGCGCGCATCCACGGAAACACTCTCAAGGAGGGCGATATTCTGCTGTCCAACCACCCCGCGGCTGGCGGCTCGCACCTGCCCGACCTGACCGTCATGATGCCGACGTTCCACGAGGGCAAGATCATCTTCTGGACCGCCGCTCGTGCGCACCATGCCGACATTGGCGGTATCCGCGCTGGATCCATGCCGCCGTTCTCCAAGGAGCTCTGGGAGGAGGGCGCGCAGTTCAAGTCGTTCAAGCTCGTCAAGGAGGGCAAGTTTGACGAGGAGGGCCTTATTGAGGCCCTCAACGAGCCGGCCAAGTACCCCGGCTGCAGCGGCACTCGCACGCTCCGCGACAACATTTCCGACCTGCACGCCCAGGTTGCCGCGTGCCACCGCGGCTCCGTCCTGATCAACGCCCTCGTCAACGAGCAGTCGCTTGAGACTGTCCAGTTCTACATGCGCGCAGTCATGCACACTGCCGAGCGCAGTATCGGGCGTCGGAGCATATTTGTTGATGTACTGGGAGAAGAGA
>PQXP01000572.1:0-13368 GCA_002973495.1 Apiotrichum akiyoshidainum | reverse complement strand
GGACGCGTGCTTGACTATGCATTGTTGCTTGGCTTGCACGCGTCCACTGTCCACCCTCGACTCATATACGCTGAGCATAAGGACCTGACGTTGTTCTTGTTTCCACCCCGTCCCCGACCTTCACACTCCCTACCAACCAGACAACTTACAATGCTCCCTCTCCTTATGCTCCTGCCCACAGTGCACGCCGCCGGCGTGGTAGTGGAGGGCAATTTCCTTACCCAGTTCCCCGCGTACCCCGGAACCGCCGGCAACAACCCCGGCGTCAGCATCACCTACCCGACCAAGGACAACTACTGTTCGTTGCAGACGCTCTTGTCGAAGAATTGCTGACAGCGCAGACGATGTCACCTTCCGCGAGATGGCCACCTCCAACACGACCAACACGACCGTCTGGTGGCCAAGCTCGAACTCGAACGGATGGCCTGTCGTTTGGAAGTTCTCTCCGGAATACGCGACGGCGTACAACAGCTCGTACGACAACCTTCGTAACCCGACGGAGCACAACGTATCGTTCATCGGCCTGGCGCTCGCGCTGTTACGCTCCAACGCCACTAGCAACTCTAGCAGCATTGTCACCAGTTCCTCCATTCTGGATCCGCGCGCCCTCACCTGCAACAAGTACTCCCAGTACTGGTCGGTCAACCAGTCAGCTTGCTCCGATAATATGCAGGAGGGCTTTAGCTTCCTGCCGTACGTCCTAGCTACAGGCAGGGCAAACGTCTCTATTCCCGACCTTACTCCGGGCGACGGCTACTATGTTGCCATCTACAACCACACGGACCCCCTTGAGGGCTCTTACAGTACGTCTCTGACAAGCAACAGACACAACTGCTTGTCCACGACCCTTCTGACATTCCCACAGTCGTTTCTGTCAGCGAGCAGTTCTCCCTCAAGAACACGTCCACTCCGGACCCTACCGCTGCCAACCAGACCCAGCCGGGAAGCAGCATCAGAGATGCTTTCCCCATTGCCAAGGGTGCCGGTCTTGGGCTGGCCATCCCCACCATGATGGTCGCTGTGTGCACGCTTCTCGGCGCCATCCTGTAGTTCTGCTAAACCCATATTTTCTGAACCTTGACAATCAGGTGTTATATATTTAACACTATGATGAATCGCGTATATACGAAGATCGCGGAGCTCGTCGGCGTATCGAGCGTTACCGTACCTGCCATTGCTGTATCATGGCGAGGTCTGGATGAGATGGTGACCGCCAACCAATCGAGGGCCTCCAAACGGCTGACTCTATTCGCAGTCTCCACAACTGCAGACTGTAACTGAGCTAGACTTGTTCTCCGCCAACGCAGCTGTTTCCCTCCTCTCGTGTCGATTGACGAGACCACACCTGCCACCACTCTCCCCGCCACCTCGCTCGCTTGCGACGGCACGCTCGGTGTGTGTCCTGCCTGTCGTCCACTTGGCTTGGGCCGAAAACTCGGCAGTAGTAAAGCAGTACACTCGTGCACAGCAAGCACCACCCGCTCCAACAACCGGCCTCGCGCCCGCCAAGGTTAGAGTCGCCTGGTGGGGCTGGAACGGGGGGTCACCTGACGATTCTCCGCGCCTGCTCGTACTGCATTCCGCTGACGATCCCAAAGATCCACAAGGCACCTGGGCCTAGGACCGGTTCATCCTCGTTTATCCTTGAGAGTGGTGCATCGTGTTTGGCAGCAAGTATCCCGTGCCGCAGAGCATGCAGAGCATGCACAGAGCATGCACAGAGTGGGGGGTGAGCCATGTATCGGCGACCATGCCGAGATGCTGGGGCTGTGCCTGGAGCATGCATGCACGGCCTCATGGTCCGCCGCGTGCGTACCACCGCGCTCCGCGCTCCGCGCCCCCCGCCCTGCACGCCAAGGAAAGCCTGGCACGGTTTATTTCGCGCTCCGCGCCCCCCGCCCTGCACGCCAAGGAAAGCCTGGCACGGTTTATTTCGCGCAACATCGTCTGGCGACGCCGGCTCGCTCGGCAAGGCAGCCAGCCCGCCCTTCACCGCCGCCGTCGGTAACAGCTGGACATGTGAGTCGCCCGTCGCCGCGAATGATGGGTCCCCCGCCCCGTCCCGTCCCCACTCCACGCGGGGACCCAGAGGAAATGGGATAAAAGGGATCCACAAGACGCCCTTTGCCAGATCACTCCCTCCAGAGGCAGAGACAACTCTGACCACCGCACGCTCACTTTACCTTGACCACATACACCTCCGCACGCATGCTCTCACTCCTCCTTCCCGCCCTCGCACTTCCCAGCGCCTACGCTGATGTCGCGACGGGTTTCCCAGCCTACCCCGGCCTCAGCGGTAACAACCCTGGCCTCAACATTACCTGGCCGGCCACGACCGACAACTTTTGTACGTGTTGACGGACAATCTCCTTGCTTACCTCCAGGGCCTGTTTTCAACATGACAGATGAATACTCGAATGAAACGGATTATGGAGGCCCTCCGACGGGCGACCGCAACTCTTTCGCCAACTTTACTGCCTGGGTCCCCAACTGGTATGCGGCTGCGGGGGAGAACTCGACCCGGATTGGAAAGACGGCACCTGTCGTCTGGACATGGTCGGACGAGTTTATCAACGCTCTGCCCAACAATGTCAATGACACGGACTGGAAATTGCAGCTTTACGTTGTGCGCTCCAGCGCTGATGTTGATGGAGGTCTCAGCCGTGTTGTGACCGGTGCTTCGATACCGTTGAGCAAGGCTTTGTTAACTTGCACCTACAAGCACAACTTTACTGCCGACCCCCAACCGGCCAATATCAATAGCATTGAAGTCGCCGTTCCGTGTTTCCCGACCACACCTGTGAGCTGAACATGTCGAGTTATTATATTCGCAAGGTCAACGGCACCTACGCCTTTCTTCTATCGAACATGGAGCCTGGGAGCGACTATTTCATGGCCCTGGTCAACTCGACCAAGGAGTACAACCCAGACGGTGCTACCTGTAGGTGTAATGGACCGCTCAAGGACACTCGTAGTTGGACTCACACTGCAGACGTCTCCGTCTCGTCGATGTTCTCAATGAAGGAGACCACGTACGACATGCACGCGATCCGGAACATCTCCGAGGTCCTGCCGGACGTCAGCGACCCCAACCGCCCCAAGTGGCTGATCGACGCACCCGTGCTCCACTCGCGCAACGGCACCGTCTTCAAGAGGATTTACGTCAACGGAACCCAGACTGACGGTAGCGAGTCGAGCGCCTCGAGCACCAGCGCCACCCCTAGCGCCAACCCCAGCTCTACTGGCAAGAGCGGTGCGGCCTCCCTCGTGCCCTCGGGCATGATGGCCGGCGTGCTCGTCATCGGCACTCTTCTCCTCCTCTAAATCTAATAATCAGAAGAGCCGAGCGCAGCACCTCTTTGTTTGGGCAGAGCTGAGTTTGGAGCGCGTTTCTGAACACGTCTCGATCTCCCATGTTGGCCGCGATCTTGCTCTTTTACATACTGTTTGAAATCGAATCGAGGAAGAATGAAGCACGAATATGTAAACTACGTATGATGGCTATAGTGAACATGCAAAGTATTGTCCTATCCAGTCGCCACAGGTCACAGAGTATGGGCCGTGTCCTCGCTCTGCAGTTACAGGCCGAGCTGGGCAGGTCGCGGCCCGACACCGCGTCTGCCTCGATTTGTAACAGAGTACAGTACCCACAGGCTGCAGTCGTCGGTCGAGAAGCCCGGATCGGCCGAACTTGGCTGGGGCAGTTACCGCAGGTGTGTATTCGTCGCTTGCAACGGCTAGGGGTCCTCACCGCCACTCGAACCGGACTCGAACCGAGATATCGACGCACGATATGAGAGACTCCTCCAGCAGTAGGGCAAGCACGAACCTTGTTCCAGAAAAGCCTTGTGCAGGCCACTACTGGGCCTATCTCTCGCTTGAGTGAGCCTTCGAAGGTGCCCGGCTTGATGACGTCCCCAAACGCACGTAGTGGGTGCCTGTGGGCGGCTTGTTCGTCGTTCTCAAAGAGCTGTGCACGCCAGAGAGTCTTGTGCATGGACCGCCACTCAACCTGTAACCTGCAACATCCGGTGGCCGGTGGCCGGTGGCCGGTGGGGACCCACTACTTGGGATCCTGGCGCCATTCAAGGTCGGCCGCCACACCACAAGCCGCCTCCTGATTGTCAAAAGCCTTGGCGGCGAGTCTTGGCAGGCGCCGCACGACGAGGAGAGGAACCTTTTTTTCGCCGACCCGCCAAAAAGCTGTGCACGGCGTCCCTGCACGCCGGCACGCTCGGCAACTCGGCCTTGAGGATATCTGATCAAAAGGCCGAGAGGCTTATTCTCTCTCTCCCCACAACACCACACCACACACAACACTCGCTGTGCTGCTCACTCGCAGCCGCCACTCCGACCACTCTACTTTCACTTTACCTTCTGAGAAACCTCCAGTGCGGCAGCAATGCTCTCCCTCCTCCTTCCCGTTCTCGCCCTTCCGGGTGCGGCCGCGGACATTGCTACTGGCTATCCCCCATACCCCGGCCTTGGGGGCAATAACCCCGGCTTCAACATCACCTGGCCTGCCACGACTGCCAACTTCTGTGCGTACCAAGCGTTAGCCTTCAAACGCTTTTCCAGGCAGACTAACCCCCAGGGCCCGTCACTAACATGACGTTCCATTACTCCAACGACACAAACTATGGAACGGAGAACCAGCGCCAGGTGCCAAAGGACTCGTATGGCAACGACACGGGATGGATTCCCAACTGGCTTTATACCTCCCTGCCAAACTCGACTCTTCTTCTAAAGACGTCGCCAGTTGTCTGGACATGGACTGACGAGTTTGTAAACTCTCACCTGTCGGACAATGTCAATGACACCGACTGGAAGCTGAGCTTTTACCTTCTGCGGGCCGCCGCCGACTCCGAGGGAGGCCTGAGCCGCGTGGTTACTGGAGCAGCAGGTCCGTTTGACAAGACCAGCGCTACGTGCAGTAGCCAGAGAAACTACACTGCTGAGCCCCAACGCTCGTCGTCGTATGCCATGACTGTCGACCGTTCCGGGTTCCCCTCCCACACGTGCTACACCGACATGAGTGCCTCGTACATGCAGAGGCTCAATGGTACCTGGATGTTCCTCCTGTCGGACATGCAGCCCGGCAGCAACTACTTTGTCGCTCTCGTCAACTCGACCAAGGGTGACTACAACCCAGATGGTGCTACCTGTACGTGCTTTGAGGTGCTCATGTTCAGCAAACAGCACATTGTACCTCCAGTGGAGCTCACACTGCAGATGTCTCCGTCTCGTCGCTCTTCTCCCTCAAGGAAACACCTCCTATCAACGAGACCTCGGTCAACATTGATCTCAACAAGCCGAACTTTACCATCCCCGACTTGGCTGACCCTGCGCGCCCCGAATGGCTTATTGACGCCCCCATCGTCTACACCAAAAACGGCACTGTCGTGGAGACGCACTTCACCAACGGCACCGTCATTGGTGATGCCAATGCGACCCCCTGGGTGCCCGCTCCCAGCGCCACCCCCACGGCCACCCCCAAAAGCGGTGCCGCCTACCTTTCTGCCTCGGGCATGATGGCAGGTGGTTTCGCTGTTGCCGCTCTCCTCCTTCTCTAAACGGAGGTTGGACAACTGTTCGTCGACAGCGGCGCCTCGAATCTCGATCCGCCGACGGTTCCAGTTTCTGTCCCCCAATCGACCTAACGAAGAATAAACGAATCTACGGAATATGCAAATAATGGTTACCATGTACATGCATCGTATTGTCGCCCTGCTCTGCTCTGGAGTGCTTGGTAGAGAAGCAGTCGAAAACCAAGGGGAGACGGTCACACGATGAATTGACCTTCCCCGGCACAGCTGATTTTCACTCTAGTAGCCAGCCAGAGCCTTTGACTGTTGAGCCCCTACACAGCCGCTCTGCCACAACAGGTAGTTCTGGATATCAAAACATTCGTGACCGCCAGAGCCGGCCGGTGGCCATGACCTGCCTGGAGACATGCGTCAGTTGGGAGAGCGTGGAGAGCGTGCCACTCAAGTTCAGCTCCTGAATCGGCCAAGCGGTGACGATAGCCTCGAGAGTCGCGGAGCGAGTGCCCGAGACTATGGAAACCCCCAGAGCACGGCGGAGAAGCCACAAAACTCGGGGATATCGGCCATCGTAGTTGGCACCGTTCATTCGGAAGGATGCCTGCTTCGTCTTGGAGCTTGTAAAGGAGAGGGTCACCTACTCGATTCGGGTAAAAGGCAGCGACGAGCTAACGCTATTTTGCATTCATGAGTGCGTTCTCGTGTGCGCGACCGAGGTCATGGCCGCTGTGGCAGAGTGAGGAGGAGGTCACACGACGAGGACGAGGCAGACAGGAGACAGAAAAGAGCCACAGACCTCCACTCTTTTTTTTTTGTTTCATGTTTTCCATGCCAGCCAGTGACGTAATAGCATGTTTATAATTTACACGTCATTGAATGTGATAGTGATAGCCCCGGTTCTGCCAGCCAGGATGGGACCCCCCAGCCAGGCCAGCATTGCTGCTGCCGCTACGCTGGGTCGTGTGTTTTCTGTTTTCGGTCATTGTCGCCAGCATCATCATCATCATCGTCACCACACCTCTTGTCGTCGTCGTCGTCGCCACTGTCGTCGTCGAGCAGTTTCTCTCTCCCTCTCTCTCTCTCTCTCTATCTCATTGGGCTCTCATTTATTCCTTTCTCTCTGCTTCTTTGACGCTCTCCCATTTCGCCTCCTCTCTCGTTCCGGGCTCTCTGGTCGCATTCATCTCTCTCTCTCTCTCTCGCTGCTTTCATCTATCTGTCCGACATCTCGCCAAAGCACACCTCTCGCCGCCACATCGATAACACGACCCCAGACTCAGCTACCACCCCCAGCCGCATCACAACACGCCCCAGCCCTCATCCGGAAATCCCCTGCATCCAAACCGCCCAATCCTTCCTCATTCCACAATGGCCTTCAACACATTCGGCATGGCGCCCGGACCCGGCGCACCGGGAGTCCCGGGAGCTCCAGGTGCAGGCGCTCCGGGAGCCGGCATGACCGAGGCTCCCAAGAAGCCCCACCTCTACATTGGTAACCTGAGCCCGCGCGTCACCGACCAGATGCTCGCCGAGATCTTTGCTGTTGCTGGCCCCGTCGTGTCCGCCAAGATTATCCAGGACCGCAACTTTCAGCACGGTGGCTTCAACTATGGCTTTGTCGAGTACACGGACATGCGCTCTGCGGAGCAGGCCCTGACTACTCTGAACTGCCGCAAGATCTTTGACGCCGAGATCCGCGTCAACTGGGCCTACCAGGGCCAGGCGAGCCGCGAGGACACGCAGCACCACTTCCACGTCTTTGTCGGCGACCTCAGCCCAGAGGTCAACGACGAGGTCCTCGGCAAGGCGTTTGTCGGTTTCCCCTCGCTGAGCGAGGCCCGCGTCATGTGGGACATGAACTCGGGCAAGAGCAGGGGCTACGGCTTCCTGTCGTTCCGGTGAGTGCCAGACCCCGCCATGACGCGATTGTTTTGTTGCGATCAGCGCATTGCGATGAGCGCGCTGCTCCCGCCGGAGACTGCGACTAGTGCATCGGGGGGCTCACCACTGACACTGCAGGGACAAGGCCGATGCCGAACAGGCGATTGCGACGATGAATGGCGAGTGGCTGGGCTCGCGTGCCATTCGCGTCAACTGGGCGAACCAGAAGACACAAACCGGCGGATCGCGCACCATGGGCTCGATGCCCGGCTCTGTGGGCAGCGGCTTTGCCGGTGCTGGCAGCAACACGCCGCTCACGTTTGAGCAGATTGCGGCGCAGACCCCCGAGTATAACACGACCGTCTATGTTGGTAACCTGATCCCGTACACGACGCAGGCGGACCTCATCCCCCTGTTCCAGAACTATGGCTACATTGTCGAGATCCGCATGCAGGCGGACCGGGGCTTTGCGTTTGTCAAGCTCGACACGCACGCCAACGCCGCTCTCGCGATCATGTCCCTCCAGAACCAGCAGCACCTCATCCACGGCCGCCCGATCAAGTGCTCGTGGGGCAAGGACCGCCAGACCGACTCGCCTGGCTTTATGGTGAGCTTTCCGCCTTCTCCCAGAGCTGATGCCAGATGTACCCTTCCAACTACTCGTACTACCCCGGCTACGGCGGCATTCCGGGCCAGCCTGGTGCGGCGCCCGCGACGCCCGAGGGCAACGGTGCCGGCGCATGGGACCCTGCGGCCGCCGCGGGAGCGTACTACCAGCAGTCTGCTGCCAACTGGGGCGGCTTCTACAATGGTGAGCCTGCGCGCGCTGCCGCTGCTGCACGACCTCTCTAACCGTGCAGGCCAGGACGCCACGCACGCCCAGCAGCCGACCCCGCCAAACGGGCCCCAGGTCTAAGCTCCCCGAGCGCCTTTTGCTCCTCATCTCATGCCCCCTGTTACGCCCGACACCACACCACCACCATCAAAAGCCACCCCAGACAACAATCTTGAACACTCTCCATTGAAACCAAATCCAAAACCAAATCCAAATCCGCAAATGCCCAATACAAACAAACCCGTAAACAATCCCACCCATCCAATAGCCACACAATGCGCACGCTGCATGCGGAGCCGGCGCTCCGCTTCCACTGTAGAGATTGGGCTCTGAGTCATTTTTTTTTTCTAAATCCGTCACATGCATTGGTAACATAGCAGACAGAGGGAGGGACACGAGCTGGGGAGGCGAGTCGAGGGCAGGTGTCTGTGCTGGGCGGGAGGAGGGGCGTGAGAAGTGTCTGGGTGTGCGAGTGGAGAGTTTAGAAGCAAGTTGGGACGCGCCAAGCGCGTGCGCCCGTGCTTGCGCGCCGCTCGTGCCTGCTGAGCCCCAATAGTCCACGCCGAGGCGGGGACAGGTCTGATCCAGAACAGACCGAGAGCGGAGGGGGGAAGAGTCTGCAACTCTACTCTGATTCGCGAGTGTGGCACATAGCACTACGTCGATCCACCTCCCGAGTCCGCTCTTTCTGCCTCTGCGCCACCGCAACCTTGTGTCCGCACTCGTCGTCCCCGGCCTCCCGACGGCCCCAGCCATGCATGCATGTCCGGCACCCGGGCTGGCGCGCTCGCAAAAAGGCCACGACGGGGATCGAACCCGCGATCTCCTGATTACTCATCGTAGTCAGACGCCGTACCATTTGGCCACGCGACCGGATATGACCACGTTCCGGCGCTCGGACCCCGCGGCGGCGGCGGCGGCGGCGGCGGTGGCGACAGTCAGCCTGGGCGCGGCCGCGGACGATGGCGCAAGGTGTGGCGCAACGTTTCAGCAAAGACATATGTGCGAAGAGACAAGGGGTTGCGGGGAGGGAGGATTGCTGCGCGTGAGCGCTACGCCCCCGCCCCTGTGCCGGCCGTGCTACGCCTGCTTGCCGTTCTCGCCTGGTGTAGGGAGCGCGGCGGCACGGTGGACGGGGGGGCGAGAGAGGTGTACGGAGTTCGGACCTGCGCGCAAGCGGGCAAGAGGTCTCGCGCGTTGACGGCAGAGGGGACGCGAGTGGCGCGTCATCCTGGCATGTGGGATGCGGAAATGCGGAATGTGGCACTGCGCGGAGGCGCGGAGGCGGCGATGTGGCGGCGGGGCGGTCGGGGATCGAGATCCAGGGCGGTGGGGGAGAACAGAGCGGCAGTAGCGGCGGATTCCTTCCATGCGCGGGGGCGAGAGGATGGAATGTGGACGCGAGCGCGGGAATGGAATGTGGATGTGGACGTCGGGCTGTACCCGAGGGGATGGACATGGGACGTCGCCCATCCACCTCACACTACTCCTCACTATCGGCACCCCACCACCAAGCCACGCTCCAAGCCGCCACCCCGCCCGCCCACCTCACTCTGTCTCGGCCTCTCTTGCACCCCTGCTCTGGGAAAGCAAGGAGAGGGCTAGTTTACATAGAGTTGCCCCGCAGATAAAAAATGGATACTATGGTTGTTTGGTCATTTTGGCCAAGGTGATATAACACCACACCACACAGCCACGAACAACAACAACAACTCGATCTCGTCCTGTCACTCATCTCTCTCTCTATCTCTCTCTCCGTCGCGACCATGTCGACATCCTCGACGGCCCTCCAACCAGAACAGACCCCAGCCACAGAGCCGACCCACGTCTCGTGGCTCGTCCGCGGCATTCCTGACCCGAGGGACCCGGACCCCGAGCACCTGCTCGTGGCGTCCTTCAACGCGCGTGCCTCGCTGTGGGTCTCTTGCGCGACCAGTCCACCGACGCGACCGTGGCGCGCCGTAATTGCTGCTGACTGTTCCGCAGCTACAGGCTCCCGCCGCTCCGCATGGAGCACGCGCCGGCATGGGCCCCCGCCGTCCCTCGGCTCGAACGGCCCCGCTGCCTGCACTCCTGGTCCGAAGGCGAGTTTCATTGCCTCCCTGCGGATGAGATGAGCAGGCACAGTCCGTAGCTGCAGCAGTACAACATTATCTGCCGGCAGCCTCACAACCACTTTGCATAATGGTGCATGTGCGCCACCTCGCTTCGGGAGGAGGGTGGTGCAGTCGACGTCCAAGGTGGCGCGCTGCGCGTGCACCGGTCGAGGACGGCCAGCCGCCACCACGCTGCCGTTGACGAACACGGCCGTGTGCTCAAACGCCTGGCGCATCTTGGCTGCGATGATCTGGCTGTCTGGGGGAGTGGGCGCACCCACTAGAGACGGTGCTGACGCGGCACGCCACGACGACAAGACCTCTCTCTCCGTCGCTGTCCTCAACCCCCGGGTCACACCACAGAGTGAGAGCGTGTCTGTCTTCCCTCCTCCTTTTTTTTTTTTGTTTTTGGTCTTCCCTCGTCACTTTCTTGTGTCTTCCCTCTCTCTATAATATATATATATCCCTTGCCCTCCGTCTTCATCCTCACCCACCTCAAAGACTCTACTCTTCACCATGCGCACCTCATCACCAAGCAGCGCCCCAGGCAGCGACCCCCGCCCACTACCCACATCACTCCGTCTCCGCCTGTCCTCCACTCCGGCATCAGCACCACCTTCACCGCCAGTGCCCACGCTAGCGTCAGCGTCACTCTCGTCGCCAACCTCGTACAACACGTATCCCCGTCGCAGGCCGCAGCTCCGCCTCGACCCCCAGTACGAGTACGATTTTCTTCCCTCGCAGCAGGCGTACCAACGATCTGCCCCCCTCCGCTCTCCTCTAGGCCCCTCGCGCACCCACCAGAACCCGTACGACCATGCTCATCTCCACGCGCACTCGCACTCACACTCGCATCCGCACCCGTACTCGCCTCCGCCCCCAAGCTACCAGCAGCCTCCCTCTCACTCCCTCTCCCATTCCCACTCTCTCTCCCACTCCCACGCCCTCGCCCTCGCCCTCCCCGCCCACACCCATGTTCGGCTGGGTTACGCCCACGGGCACGCCCACTCGGTCTCCACCCTCCCGCGCGGGCGGTACGGCACGCGCTCCTCCTCTCTGCAGTCGGACACCAGCGCCCCCGACATTGCTTCCCAGCCCCTGTCGCCCCCGCTCCTCGCACACCCGCTCCTAGACCTCGACGAGCTGGATATCGGTCCAGCATGCCCTGGCAGTGATGGCCCCAGCGACAACAGCCTCCACAGCCAGCGCAGCAGCCACAGCACCTACGCGGAGAACTCTGGAGAGACTGTGCCGAGTGGCGCGGTTGGCCGGTGCGAGGACGTACCCGTCGGGTGGTCGCGGCAGAGGCGGCCGCTGACTGAGGCGGCGGGCCTCTGGGCGCGCGACAAGAACCGGCGCCTCAAGGGCATCGCGCAGGCCATTGCGCGCAGCGGCGCGGGGTCCGAGAGGGAGATTCTGCAGTTTCTGCTGAGTGAGAGCGACGACGAGGGGGAGCATGAACATGAGCACGACGCGGACCACGAGCACGGGCACGACGCCGACGGGGGGTACGGTGGAAGCCACTCCGACTCGGACTCGGGCTCGTCCGGCAGCGACGAGATGGAGGTCGACGACGACGGGGATGAGGACGAGGAAGAGGAAGACCACGGTGAGTTGGGAAGCAGACTTCACTTCAACTGACGGGCAGAGCTGCGCACGCTGTATCGGTACATGAACCCGGGCAAGTATGGGCACGTCGACCTCGCGCACCCGCTGTGCAGCCCCATCGAGGACGTGTTTGGGGCCAAGAAGAGCTCGGGGTACTTTGGAAGCGGGGACGGGGGGTGCGACGACGAGCTGCTGATGTGAGTGGGACGGGCAAGAGGGCAAGAGATCATATCATGTGCCGCGCGGCGCTGGTGCCTGCGCGCAACGAGACGGCGGCGAGGACGGCGTAGCAGTGTCTGTCAAAGAGTATCTCTGTGTATCAATTCAGACGCGGGGAAAAAAGTGAGCAGGGTGTAGGGTGTCGTAGTTTGTCGATATAGAGTCAGACAGCGACCGCTCCCGCAGCCTGGCCCAGCGAGTGGGTTGTGATAATACATTCTGCTGCTAACAATGCTATGCTGTGTGGGCGAGTGGAGCCGAGACGAGAGTGGGGATGGAAACAAAAGTGGCGGTTGTTGTAATAAAGCAGGGGGGAGTACGTGAGGGTTGAACGAGTCACGCGGGCAGAGGTACCGAGGTCTCGGTGCTGGACAATGTGCCGATGCCGGCAGACGGCGGTTGTCAGGATGCGTGCCGCTATACCAAGGCGCTACCGCGCTACTGGTTCGGTACCAGCTGCCGGTAGACTACTGCCACGTTCATCATGCCTTGTCCTGCTGCTGCTGCTGCAGCAGCATGCGGGCGCGCACCTCTTGCATTTTCCGGTCCAGCTCGCCGTCCTCTGTGAGGAGCTCCTTGCGCTCCTGCTCGAGCCTGGTGTTAACAGCGCGTCGGGGCTGCGCTACGCACTGGATGATGCGCGCGCGGATGGCACGCTCGTGCACGAGCTGGCTGTCCTCTGGGATCTTGTCAAACTCCTTTGCGAGGTAGCGCTCCTTGAGGGCCATGCCGCCGTAGATGGAGACTAGAAGCGGTCAGCCCAGTACACGGGGGCGGGGGGGTTTCAGAGTGTGACAGAGTGGGCCCCTCCCCTGTGGGACGAGGAGGAGGATACGCACGGGGGACGACTGCGACGCAGGACGCGAGGAGGATCTTGTTGGCTGTGAGGAGGCGCATGGTGTGGTGTGGTGTTGTGGTGCTGTGGGTGGATGCAATGAAGACGTTGATGGAGGGAGGGGGAAAAGAAAAACACGGTGGGGGTTGTGGGGGTGTGGGGGGTTCATGAGGTGGGCGGAGGCAGAGTTGTGGGCAAAGGTCAGTTCGGAAGGAGAGAGCGGGGGGGCAGGCACCACACAACCCACCGCCCAGCCCAGACACACACACACAAACAACTCTCTCTCTCTCTTTTGGATCCCCCTCTTCTTCTTCTTCTTCTTCTCTTCTCTTTCTCGCATCTGTGACATAC
>PQXP01000559.1:0-13763 GCA_002973495.1 Apiotrichum akiyoshidainum | reverse complement strand
CCCCCCCCTCCTTTGGACCCATTGATCACCATCGACAGTCACTTTACCCCGACGTGCCCCTTCCAAAGTATGTATATCGTTCTTGTCGAGGGCTGCGGCCAGGGACAGAATGGGGGCCCCCAACAGTTGCCGCACACTAATACCCGGCCGAAGGACGGCACTCGGTGTGAGGCATAAACAGAGTACAAGCAGTGAAGGGCACAGTTGGAAGACGGGGGTTACGGCGCACAACAGACAGGTAGCGCATGGTGCCCGACGCCGAAGGACAAGGACACTTTGCCTTTGCCCACCAAGGCTTCAGCTGGTCTGGAAAACGAATCGGTCAGTTTGCCGGAACTGCTCAGAAGTATCTGGTATGTACCGCTCACATGACTGACGTCATGAAATATTACTACTGTGGTTGCGGACAGCTTGGTCTGAGCCAGCCACAGTCTGTCCTTGACATCAGAAAGTGGCTTTGCGCGTCGCGTTTCACTTACTTATCGACCCTGCGGGACGCGCATCTCGGCCAGTTCCCCGGTTAATAAGCACTACAGAGGTCGATCATCTTATGGTGCTAACTCGGCAATCTCACCGATCTCACCCTTGCCCACTCTGAGCAAGACGGCAAACAACGGCCAAGACGCCGTTCCGTAATCTTGGTAGATTGACGAGAAGCCTGTTTGTTACTTAACACGGTACATGCTGCCTGCCATGGTCCCCCATCGCCAACATGAAGCTCTCGATTGTCGTCGCTGTCCTGGCCTCGCTCGCCGTGGCTGGCGCTGCGCCCACCGACTCGTCCCACGAGCAACTCTCCACCCGCACCAGCTCGGCCTCGTCCGTAAACCCGACCCCGTTCGTCATACCGTCCCTGCAGCAGTGGTACGGGCGCAAAGGCACTTGGTCGCTCAGCGAGGCGACGCGCATCGTCGTCGACGAGAAGTATGCCAAAGGCTACGCCCCTGATGCGCAGTATACGTTCATGATGAACCCGTCCAACCTCCACGACTACGCGGCGAGTTTCCAGGCGGATCTCGAGTCGGTTTTGGGCCGAAAGCTGACAATCGCCGTCGGTAGGCAGTCGTCGTGCAAGAAACAGGATATTTTCCTCACCATCTCCCCGGATGACAAGCTCAAGAACGAGGGGTACATGCTGGATATCACCAACGGCGGTGTGGTCGTTCGTGGCGCCTCGTCTCGCGGAGCCTTCTGGGGTACTCGTACCCTGCTGCAGATGGTCATCCTTGAGGGCAGTGAGCTTCCGCAGGGCTCTGCTCGCGACTTTCCCAACTACAAGGAGCGCAAGTTCTTCCAGGATATCGGCCGCAAGCCGATCCCCATGACGGACCTGCAAGAGTATGCCCGGCTCGCAAGCTTCTTCAAGATGAATACGCTGCACCACCACTACAGCGACAATCCTGCTGTTCGCACCAAGGCCCTCATGCCCGACTGGGAGACAAAGTATGCCGGCTTCCGGCTGCGGTCACCCTCGTACCCGTGGACAATGTATGCCAGCAACGACACGAGTTACACAAAGGAGGATCTCCGCGGCTTCCAGGACTTTATCAAAGCTCGCGGCCTCGACCTGATCCCAGAGATCGACACGCCCGCGCACAGTCTCTGGGCCACCAAGTTCCACCCCGAGTGGAGCATCCAGAATGACACGGCGCGTGGCGACTGGCTCGACATTACCAACCCCGCCGTCATCCCGTTCGTGCAGAGCGTCTGGGACGAGTTTGTGCCCTTTTTCGACTCGCGCGAAATCTCCATCGGCGCAGACGAGTACAACCCCGACAAGGGAGAGTTGATGCGCCAGTACGTCAACCACTTCCACGACTACTTTGCAAAGACGTACAACCGCACCATTCGCATGTGGGGAAGCGACGTTCGCCTGCCGGGAACAACTCAAATCGACTCGGACATTCATACCGACCACTGGGACTGGACATACTCGAACCCCGTGGACCTTGTCCGCCGGGGCCACACCATCTCAAACTTGAATGCCCCGGACACATACCTCGTCCCCCGCACCTCTGCCTACTGGGACTACCTCAACAACAAGGACATTTACGAGCGCTGGGAGCCTTGGGTGTTCGACATCTTCAACAAGGGCAACGCGTCACGCAACCTGTCGCCCGACGAGCCGCTCCTCAGCGGCGGTGGGTTTGCCAACTGGAACGATTTCCTTGGAGAGTCGGTAACGCGCGTCGAGCTCTATGACCGCGTGTCTCATTCGATGGGTGTCTTTGCGGAAAAGACCTGGTCGGGTGCCGCCAACATTGACTCCGTCTGCTACGAGGACTTTGAGCCCAAGATGAAGAAGCTCCTCGCTGCCATTCCCGGCATCACGCTGCGACGCCGCCCGGCTGCCAAGGACCAGTTTGTGCTGAGCTACAACTTTGAGGACGGCGCCGCAGCGGACGCCTCGGGTAACGGGTACCACGGCGAGCTGCACGGTGTCTCGATCGTCGACGACGGCGCAGCCCACGGAAAGGTGGCGCAGCTATCCGCTGCATCGTACATCTCCACGCCGGTCGAGGGCATCGCGTACCCGTATGCAGTCGGCATGTGGGTCAAGCCGCTCGGCAACCAGACGGCCGAGGCGGTCCTTCTCGAGTCGGGTGACGGACGCGTGCTCCTTTCAAACGCGACAGGTCCCACGGTGACGTTTGAGCAGGACGCGTTCCAGTACACGACCAACGTCATTCTCCCTGCCGACACGTGGAGCCACCTCGCGATGGTCGCCGACGGCCACAGCACGGTCATCTTCCACAACATGCGCCGCGCGGCAAGCATCCAGTGGTACAACTCGCGCTGGGACACGAACCGCAACGAATCGATGGTCCTCACCGCACCGCTCTCGAGTATCGGGAGCAAGAAGGGAAACTCGGCCAACGCGCTCGTCGATGGCGTGTTCGCACTCGATAGGACTAGTTGTGCTGGCGAGCTCGCATTCCTCGCCGAGCACTACTCCAACTCCCTTCCTTGAGACGTGAGAGAGTGTGAATAGGTAATGAATCAAGAACCGGTGAAAGTAAGAGAGTATGCATGGGTCTAAAGCCGTCCAAAGTGTAACTGCTGTGTATTAAGACAAGAGGTCATCGGGTGATATCCGGCATGTGGATTCTTGCCCTCGTATAGTCAAATGGTTGACATCCGACACGTGCTCTCCATCATGTCCATCTTTCGGCCACCGCCGCACAACACGGCGACTTTCCGTGAGACCCAGTCACCGGTGGGCAAATGACTCCCCATGTGCTCCACAGCATCATTGGCAACGCAGAGCACAACCTCTGGTGTTCTCTGCGCGCGACCTGTCGCGACGCGTAGCGACATGCTCAGGCCCAGAAGAGGAATCTCCCAACTTTGTGTACAGTGACCAGGTATCGTATGTTTTACGGAATATGGGAGCTGCACATTCCTCTGGCTGCGAAACTGGATCAAGGGCAGGAAGGGGATGGGAAGATGGTCAGCGGATCCGCATGGGCCACTGTGCCGTCACTGCGACTGCCACTTCTGAACGAGCCTGGCCTTCAGAGGAACTGAACACTGGCTACCTCCACCTGAGAGCAGAGTTTCGTGAGGTAGGCGTCGCACATCAGCCGATAATAAACGCTTTCGCGCGGTGACTGGAGACGCTGCGTGCCATGCGGTTAGAGGTGGTAGTTAGGGACGACCTGACAAGACAACTGGGTGCCTTATCAACGACCAGGGGCAGTTCATTGGACGCCGGCCACTCCGATGACCTCGGCCACCCTCGGTGCGGTCGGTCAACCATGGGGCCATTTCGCCGGTGCCTCGGCTCCCATGTACCTCTGCCGACATCTGTTCGTAGTTGAGAGATCTCATGAGCCCGAGCTGAAACAGCGTCTGTGGAGCTCTGAAGTGTGATTTTCGTGGTTGCACCACATTTCGACAGTCACCGCTGCGGGCTCCTCATCCCCGAAAGCTGCAGACACAACCAAGTCTATCTTCTGGGCCCCGACAGCCAGGAACAGGTACCACCAAGATGGCTCCTATCAGGTGATCTCCGAGCGGCTGCTCTATCGCGCATGGTTTCGATGTCATTCGCGATAACTTGACCTTGGTGCCTCGCATAGTGTGAGAAGCGCGACCGTTGGCAACGACCATGTACGAGAGGGGGAGCTTCGCACTCTACTCTGGTACGAAACCGAGCCGAGCGCCGCAAGTCTCCGAAAGCTAGATTGCCGCCGACGGGGGAGATGACGTCGGGTGGGCGTGAGGTCTTGTCAATATGTAGCTTCTGGCTCCATGAATGGACACGAGCTATGAGATCTTCAATGTCATATAAAAAGGCAAGCACACAGAGGCATCTCCTCCATCAAGTCAAGCTCGTCCCCGTAAGACTCACAAGTCGCACCCCCCGCCGCAAGCCAACTTTACTCGCTCTTCAACAGTATCAACATGTTGTTCCGGACTCTTCTCCTCGCCTCGCTCGCCGCTGTCTGCGCAGCTGCCCCCTCGGAGCAGCCCGGCGGACACTGGACCCTCGCTACCGTAAAGCAAAACGTCGCCGGACGCCTGCAAAACGTCGGCCGCGACCTCGAGGAGCGCGGCTCTTGCGGAGGGAACTACCCGGTTTGGTGTGGCTCTTTCTGTCTGCGAGCGGGTTATCTGTGCTGCAGCAACGGTTCCAACAACAACGGCTACAGTGAGTTGACCCCGTTTGAAGAAGGCTGATCTAGCAGGTGTGTGGTGCGCGAGCCCCGCCAAATTCTGCGCGCAGTACTCCCCCGGCAAGTGGGGGTGCCTCTACTAATACTGCAGAGAAGGGAGCGTGGCTCAAGAAGCAGACTATCAGAAGCGCAGTTTGGCGTCGGTATTCTATGCAATGTTAAAGTACTGTGGCAGATAGATCCTGGGAGCTACGCCTTCTATGTCGCGAGGTTGAGTGGTGTCTAGCGGAGAAGCGATCCAAGGCATCAGACCAGGTTGCCCTAGAACTGCCACTTTGAACGGTGTCAAATAGTACCACATTCGTCGCCTTGAGGCGAAATGTGACACGAGCCCGACACTTGCACGACCAACACCCGAGCTCTCTTAGGTACTATGTACAACCTGGGGGGAATGCCTGTTTGACTCTTCCGAAGACTACGAGCCGACAACGTGAGACATTCCGCAAGTTGGCCTTCAACCTTGTCCATCTTACATTGATCAACAACAGGCCAAGTCTCAAGGCGGCCCTTTCCCCTTTCTGTTCTTCATCAAGACCATCCCCATCCCCTCACGCAACGTCCTGTTCTCACTGTGGGCAGCCTCCCGCGCCCTCCTCGATCGCGCCCACAAGTTCATCCTTCTGCCTGGTGATCCGTGCAGTCGACGGCACGCGGGGAGGCGGCGCGACTACCGGACGAACGTGTGTTTAGGTGTGCAGTGTCTGGGCGTATTGCACTCTTGGGCCTCTGGAGACAACACGAGAGGGATGATGCACAATTGATGAGGTCAGCCTCTGATACCACCTGCACTCCTCAGGCTGTGTCTACGCAGCACCTCATCAACATTCCATGGCTTTGCGGCGGTGGTGTTTCGCACTCGACGTCGACGAGCTCGAATTGAGCCGTCTCTCGCCAAAGGACATCCGGTGTTCCAGGGGCTAGCTGCGGAGCTCAGACGGCTGTTCACAATGCAAAGGAAGCCGACGCGCAGGATCCGTTTCACGGGCCAAGCGCCACCGGTGGTCACTGCGACAACCAGAGCGTAGGGGAGTGGTCTGCCGGGGACATTGAGGACGCGCTGGAAAGTATCCGTTTCCGGTCCCTGACCAAATACAAGCCTTCACTGTCGGCTGAACAAGCGTCGGAGGAGGAGCGAGTGTGGCGTGATGCGGATGCTGAAAGCACGTTTCTCCACCCCTGCGGAGGAGCGCACAGACTGTCCTTCAGACAGGCAGAGCACGGAATGTCCTTCAAACAGCCCTGTTGAGCGAGCTCGCCACTGGTAGCCGGATCCACCACATCTAGCAGCAGCACACAGAGCTGCACGGAGCACCCCGAGAGACATTTCAGCCTGCCAATTTACCATCTCTACCTTTTTCCATCCTCGTCACCTTGTCAACCATTGACCACTACGAAACATGCGACGTTCCAGCGCCATCCTGGAGAGTCCAAGACGGCCTTCCAGTGTTGTCCTCGACAGGCCAAGGCGGGCCAGTGCCGGCCTCGACAGGCCGACTGCCAGTGCAGATATCGACGTCTGGCTTCCGGCCAGTGAAATTCTCGACATGGTGCCGGTTCCGCACCTGCTCGACAGGATCCTCGCCAACGCTTCGCACGGCGTCCAACTCTCTCTGCGCGCAACCTCTTCCGATCTACACGACCGCACCGTCGAGATGATTGTGACGCTGCAATGGGCGGTCGTCCAGAAGGGCAATTGCAACGAAGTAGTGGTGGGGGCAGCCTCCGCGGCGCTCGAACTGTGCCCCCCTCCCGTGCTGTCTCTGGATGACGTGAAGAAAGCAATCCCCCCCGACCTAGAGCCCGGGCCAGACCAGCAGCAAGAGCAAGAGAAAGAACAGGCAGAAGCGGACGAGGACGAGGACGAGGACGAGGACGAAGACGAGAGCGAGGAGCGGAAACAAAGAGGAGAAGAGGAACCGCCACTATACGACCCCTTTGCCGGGCTCTCCCCAGACCGCCGCGCCCGCCTTCTGAGGATGATACGGCATACCCATGTACTCAATGTCATCGGCCAGGTCGACGCGGAGATCGTGCACGCCCTGCTAAAGCTCCTGCCCGACTTTCGCATGCTCCGGTTTGTCTCCGAACGGCAGGACTCGTTCGAGCCGCGGGGCCTCCTTGACGACTGTGTCTTCCCACCAGACATGGCCACTGTTCAGTTTGTCTCCCTGAATGTTGAATGGGGCGGCGCCACCGTGAGCGAGCCGCCGGCGGGGACCCGCCGATGGGTCATCAATGCAACCTACTTTGGCTCGGCGCCGGCGTGCGGCATTGCCCTCCAGGAGCGGCTTCCCAAGGGCCTGAGGGATATCGTGATCATCATGCGCCCCTCCTCCGGTGAAGCAGACATGGCCCAGGTGCCCAGCTTTGCACGACCGCCGCGGTGCCCGTCTCCACGCTTTTCGTGCCAGCCCCGCCCGCCGTCTGCCCTCAACAACGTCATCTGCAACATTGTGTACGGCCCTCAGCGCGGCATCCGCTACACGTGCGTTGGCTTTGAACACCTGCCGCTGAGCTTTTTCGGCGTCGACGAGGCGGACTATGAATACGGGAAGCGGTTTTCGCCGCAGGATGTGCGTTCGCTGGTGGAGGACGAGGTGAACGGGTTTGTTCAATGGCGGCGTGACAATGGAATCAGCGCGGAGGACTGGACAGACAGGGACATTTCAGACGCGCTGGGAAATGTCCGCTTCCTGACGGTGGCCCAGTACAAGGCTTCGATATCAGACGAACAGGCCCAGCTCGAGTTGGAGATTGGCGAGCTGGAGATTGGCGAGCTGGAAGAGCCGGCGTGAGCGAGATCGCGGAAGCATGTGCTACATTATAGGCGCCTCCTGCGTTACGAGAGTGTCGCTAGTTATGCAGTGAGATCTCGCCAAACAGCACCAACGGCGGCCGGTTCAGCTCGGTTCCTACTTGCACAGACAAATCACATGGAGCATCGCCACCTCCCGGTGCTTGTGTCTGCGCAGGAGGGAGTCCACCGCTACCGTGCGTTTGCGTCTGCTTCTATGTCTCCGTTAGCTTCCAACGCAGGCCTCGATCTGCTGATGTTTCCGCATCTGCTCTTCTGGATTATCGAGTGTACCCCTTAACGACAGGCTCCCTCTGCACACCACGATGTTCTCGGGGCGCGTGGCCAAGGGAAGGGCAGCTGTGCCCATGTCACGGCCGCCTTCACGTCCTCTTTTGCTGAGGGCAATGAACCTACTTTCCATGAACGCTTGGCCCCTTAGCTGCCGGAGAATTCTCGCCGTGACCAGAGCTCAAAGCCAGAGAACCGAGAGGGATCGCCCCCTCGACCCTGTCGCCTCCGAGGTTGTACCCTCTGCCGAGGGGAACTCTGGTGGACAGAGGCGCTGGAGGCGAGATTCCTCGGTGCAGATGTGCCAAGCAGTTTGCCCCGAAGACTTTCTTGCGGTTGGTGTCGAACGAGAATGCTTTGGAACTGCAAGATGTCGTAGAGTCTGAGGCACCAGTGACGGGAAGAGTTGCGCGGATATTGGTTGGGATGAAAGCCGATGACCACGGGTAAATAGCCGATAAGCCGGAGGGGGCCGATGCCGCCGGGTTGTTGAGATTTGGTTCCGTCTCAACCCACTGTCGCCTCCACCACCGGCTGCCATTCCCAGGCTCATTGTTTCTACTTTGGTCACCATCGCGCTCTCTCTCTCTCCGTCTCACTCCTCTCCGTCGTCGCCACCATGCCCCCCAACCAGAACCGAAGTACTACACGCACAGCCCGCCAGTCCTCGGGCCCGTACCTCTCCCCGTCACATCCTGTCGCCCACCATGGCCCTCAACATCGCACCTCGCAGCACGCCCACACGCTCACGACCCACCACCCATCCCACCCCACTCACCCCCACAACCACCACCCCCCGCACGCGCCCATCAACCACCACCCCCCGCCGCGGCCTCGCGCATCGCACTCTGCCACCCCCACAGCGATCGGACGGCATCCGAGCCCGAACCCCCCTCGGCAACAGCATCAGCACCAGCAGCCGGACCACCAGCAACAACAGCAGCCAGGCCCGGGTCCCAGGTCTGGTCTCCCTCCCGCCCAGCTTCCCGGTCCGCAATCACACCAACAGACACAACCCCCGCAACAGCACATCCCAGCATCCACTCCCATCATCCCTGCATCAGTCTCCGCGCTCGTGTCCGCTGCCGGCCCCGCCTTTCCTCCGCTCATGGACCTTCCCCAGGACTGGAGCTGGATCCAGCTCGGAGCCTTTGTCGACGAGGGCATAGCGGAAAACGGGGGAGGCGCGACATGGGACGACGGCGGCGGTGGCGGCGATGCTCTACCTAGCGTGAGTTGACATTCCCGCCGGGCCACTCCGCATTCCGTGCCGGAGTGTGAGAGGGCAAGGAAGGAAAGCCGTGCCTTCCATTCGTTCGATTGGGGCCAGGCGTGATGCGGGGCCGAAAGTCGTGGGGCTGTCTCGGCGCAGGTGGCGCGGGGTGCTTGTCCGCATTCATCGCGGTGGGGCCGTAGAAGACGGAGCGTTGGTGCTTCCCAGCCGCCTCGTGATCAGCCCTTGTGCGTTGACTTGCCCGCGATCGCGGAATGAACACGGAGCGACTCCGATCTTTGGTGGCTGCCTGCGCCACAGGACGGAAATAACTGTACCGCGATCAGTACTCATGGAGCTGACCCCAGCCGCTGTCGCAGAACACGACAGGCACGCACGTCGAGGACGTCCTCCCTTGGGACGTGCTCATGCGGATATTCCACGCGTACCACCAGTACCTGTTGTGCGTATATCCTAGTCTGGGAGAGCTGACAGCAGCGTGTTGATGCCGATCGTGCACTGGCCGTCGTTTATGCAGCGACTCGCCGCGCGGGACGACGAACGAGACCGGCGCTTCCGGTCGTTTGTGTTTGCGCTGGGTGGGTTGTTGTTCGTGGGAATCGCCTCTGACGCACAGTGTCGTACTCTGTCATCCAGCTCCCACGCTCGGCCCTGGCGTTTATCCCCGTCCGCGACCTTGTGGCTCTGCACCGCCGCTGCTTTTCCCTCTGCAAGCTGCTGCAGAACAAGGGATGGCAGGACTCGTGCTTTCTTGACATTGCGTAAGGGTTGCCGTGTGGCAGGGATCTGACGGCAGGACGCTCTACTGCCAGCACATCTACCTCGCCACCTTGATGCGGAAGCCGGCGGCAAACGCCGCGCTCGGACAGGCGATCCGCCTCGCGTTTGATCTGCGAATGCACGACGACGAGGGACTGGACCTCGACCCGATTGACCGCGAGGTGCGCCGCCGCATCTTCTGGCTCCTCTGTAAGCTGCGTGAAGGTTCGCTGAGCTGACAGCAGACGGGTCCGACCGCACGATTGGCAGTCTCGAGCACACGCCGATGCAGATTTCCGACTGGGACGTGCGGATACCGTACCCGCTCGCGGTGGACGACGAGTACATTACGCACGAGGGCGTCGCCGAGCAGCCCGAGGACCGCACGAGCCAGCTCGCGGGCTTCCACTACGTGTCGCGCATGTTCAACCTGCTCGGCGTCGTGCTCAACGCCGTGTCGTTCCGCACGCCCTCGTCGCGCGGGCTGCCGGTCCTCGCGCCGCAGCTCCCGCCCAGCGCAATGTTCCGGCACTCGCTCGAGGCGATCCTGTCGTCGCTCCCGGACCCGCTGTACATTTCGCAGGTCGCGACGACGCGCCCCGCCGAGCCGACCGACGACGCGTTTGCAATCTGCAGAGTCAATCTGCTCATGACGCAGGCGCACACGCAGCTTGCGATTCAGCGCTTTGCGGTCGCGATCGGCGACGAGGAGGACAAGAGCTTCAAGAGCAGCACGCGCCGGCGCATCGTCGACATGCTCGATTCCATGTCGGCCGAGTCGCTCGCCGCGAACGGAGACGCCCTGGTGAGCTAACATGCGGATTTCTGTAGCTGACAGCAGCGCAACAAGGTGCTCTACTTTGTCATGTCGGCCATGCTCGAGCCCGCGTCCGAGGAGCTCAACACGCACACGTCTGCGCTCCTCAGCAGTGTAAGCTGGTGTTCCATCCTGTGACTAGCTGACAGCAGTACATACGCCTGCGAGAGGAACAGCAGGCGAGCATCCTGTTCGAGGGCGGCGCGAGCGCGCAGCCCAGCCGCTCGCCGAGCCCGCCGGCGGGCGCCAGCCATTAGTTTGAGCACTGTTGTTGATGTCCGGGTGTGCTCTCTCTCGCTCCTGCTTTCCTGCCTCCGTGGCCCACGCTCGTCTCCGTCCCGATTGTAACCGTGCTTTACTCTGCTGCATATGCAACTGCTGCCTAATGCATGTGCGCGTGCATGTGTGCACGCATGATGAGCCGTGATGGCGGGACAATGTGCGCGTCCCGTGTTCTTTCCTCCGAGCCTCCGAGCTCCGGCCTCCCGAGTCTCCGCCTGCTACCGTCCGTCTCCGCGGCGCACCTACTGCTTCGCAGCCTTGGCACCCTTGCCCTTGGCCGCCGCGGCCGCGGGGCGCGGCATCGGGTTCGAAATGTCCAGCGGGCCGAACACGTCCTCGAGGCGCGCGAGCGAGAGGACCACCTCGCCCTTGTCGCTCGCGAGCTCGGGCGTCTTGCGGAAGTCGAGCCGGTAGCCGTAGCCGTCGAACGAGAGGCGCGAGTGCGCGCGGGGCCCGTTGACCTTGAGGTTGAGGTACGAGAGGCGTTCTGGGGCATCGTCAGCTGCTGCTTGTCGGGCGTCCTGGCCGGTGCGGGTGTGCACTGCTGGCCTGCAGGCTGCAGGCTGCGCTGCGCCGCGCTGCTGGGGACGGGCACACGGGCGGTTTCGGAGCTAGTTATCGATGAGCGGCATGGCTCCCCCGCCGCTCCGCTCCGCCCCGGCACCGGCGCCGCGCGCCGATGACAGCACCCCGCACCCCGCCAAGCCCCCGTTCCTCTAACCTCGACTACTCACCGCGCTCGCCGTTGGCCGTCGGGCGGCCGAGGATGACCTTGACGCTGACGTCCTCGACGGGCACCTCGCGCGGGAGCGCGCGCCTGCCCGTCATCATCCCGTGGCCGAGGTGCTGCATGCGCAGGTACTGCTTGGCCTCGGACAGGGGCGCACCCGCGGGGCGCGAGCGGATGAGGCTCAGGCGCGTGATCATGCGGGACGGGAACACGAGGCCGAGGAAGGCGATGACGGTAAAGGTCGTCATGGCGCCGCCGGCGAGGTACGCCATGAAGGAGCCGGTCGGGATGCCGACGATCGTGCTGGCTGTCAGCTGAGGTTCAACGGAGCGCAGCTGGATTCGCGGCCGTCTCGTGCTTGCTCTCGCGGCTCGCGGCTCGCAGCTCGCAGCTCGCAGTATCTGCGCCCTCTGGCCAGCTGACAGCACAAAGTCTCAGCAGACACGGGGGCCGGAGCAAGCGGCCGCAAGAGACGAGCCAGAGCAAGCAGAAAGCAGTCCGAGGCGAGACGAAACGCCCGCGCGCGCGCGCGGCACTCACCCCTCGTCGCCGGTAAACGTGCGGTGCTGGCGCGCCTCCTCGGGCGACGGGAGCACAAAGTAGATGATGACGCCCGACGAGTACAGGATCGCCATGGCCCAGTAGATCTTTGGGTTGACGCCGCCGGGGCGCGCGTAGATGACGTGCTCCTCCTCGGTCTGGCCCGCGTGGCGCGGCGGCTCGACGGGGTGCCACGGCCACTGCTGCGCGGTGAGGCGGCCCTTTATGGAGGCGGCGGGGCGTTGTGTGGGGGCGGCCGCGGTGGAGGCGMRGCGGAGCGCGGCGAGCGGGGAGGCGMAGGGCGCGSGSGAGCGGGGACRGCGGGACGGCACGCAGGGCGCGCATGGACGGGCCCGCGGCGGCGTTGAGGCGGAGAGCAAACATTGTGCTCGGGTGCGGTAACAGTACTAGTGCTCGCGATCAAAGTGGCCGTTGTGAGTGGTCGGGAAAGGGAAATTTCGGAGCGTACGGCCACTGACATCGGACGGATGAACGAGGATCAACAGTGTTACGTAAAGAGTTCTTTCTGGGTTTGTTATGTAAACGAGGGGGAGTCGACAGGTTAAGTTACGTAATACATAACACGCGAGTTGCACGTTTTTACCCTCGGGCATCGGGCATGCTTTGGTCGTTGTGCCGACCAGAGTTAGTCCACCTGCTGTACGTACTCGTCCACCCAGCAAGCTGCGAGATTCCGGCGGACCGCACATGTGATGTTGTTGTCTTTCTCTCGGACATCGGGCTCACAGTGACGAGTCGGCACTGGTCGGCAGCTGAGCAGCAAGGGGGGGTCTTTTCGGCTCTGTCGGCCTGGCCTGGCCTGGTGTGTCAAGACCGAGCCCCCGGGATGGGATGAGCAAGCTTGGCCACGGTGGTCTGATGCCATCCACCTGGCCACCTGGCCATCTCCGCCGTTTGATCCGAACAGCCGGCAACGAGATAACAGAGAGAGAGAGAGAGAGAGAGAGAGAGACTACTTTATTATTGTGTTGCACATGTGCATACTTAGTCATCGTCTCCAAGTACCGAGGGTAGCGAGTGGACGGGACTAGATTTATTGTTATTATGTGTGTATACACTCTCCCTCGGCGATGGATGGCTATGGATATCTGCTCTCTCTGCTCGCTACTCTCTTCGCTCTTGTCGTCGTTTGCTCTTGTCTATTTGTTGGTCTTCCCTCCGAGCTCTGATCAAGCGTCTTCCCTCCGAGGGAAGGTCGTCATCATCTACAATCAACCTCCGCCGTTTTTTTTTTGGAACTAGTGCTTCTCCCCCCCTTTCTCCCGTCTAATCCCAAACATTCCTCCATCCCCATCCCCATCTCCATCCCATCCATCCATCCACAACAAATAAACTCCCACTCACCCACCTCCACCCCGTTTCCCATCTCAATCTCAATTCTCCACCACTCACTCACCCTCACTCACCCGCCCACACCACAATCCCCACTCGCACGTCTCCGCCCCAGCACCCAGCCCAGCCCAGCCCCGCCCCGCCCCGCCCTCCACACGACCCCCGACCTGGATTTCCCGTGCCGCTAGCACCCCTGCGTCCCTTTGCCGAACACTTGCGTGGCGAATCCGGCGCCCGCCGGCCTACCACTCCCATCCACCACCCTGCAACTCGTGCTCCCCCCC
>PQXP01000047.1:0-97179 GCA_002973495.1 Apiotrichum akiyoshidainum | reverse complement strand
ATTATAAGCTCGGGCAGGGTTGGTCACAACAGAAGTGGCCGTCCACATGATTGATCGGCAACGCCTCTCCAGCTAGGGTAGAGATGCTCGTAACTGCCGACTCACCTCCCTGCCGTACGGACCACCAGCCTGCTGCATGCATGTATGCTCGCCGACATTGATGTTGCGATACAGAATAGATTTCTGAAAGGCTGATGATCCACACGCTGTCTCTTATACACCACTCGATGTGTAAAAGAGCCAGGGGCGGTGGAGGGCTGCCTGGGGTGCGGTGCCACGGTATAAAAACACCGAAATCGCCGGCCCTTGAAGGTTCGCCCCTTACGCCGTGTGCTCTCGAGGCAAAAATCAAATCTGTTCGCTGGCCCCAGCATTTCCACCATCACCAAAAAGTGAGTGCAAGACAGCAGCCGCGACGAGCTCGCCGGCAGCGACAACGAGCAGAACGACGAGCATGTAGCTGACAGCCGGCAGAAGTAGCAAACATGGCTCCCATTGGCAAGCTCTACGGTTTCGCTGGTATGTGTTATGCTGGGACGCAAAGATGGACGGCGCGCTGGCACCGACTTTTTTTTTTAGAGTGGTGTCAACAGCGACGCCGCTGTCCCCGACACACCCGCCGATGGACCCACAACTTACATCGCAGGCAACTCGCGCTTCCGCCGCGCCCTCGCTGTCGCCACCATCGCTGGCCTTGAGGTCGAGACCGACCCCAACTTCACCATGGCGGACGGCGCCTGGAAGACCAAGGAGTTCCTCGCCAAGTTCCCCTTCGGCTACCTCCCCGCCTTCGAGGGTGCTGACGGCCTCAACCTCCAGGAGTCTGGCGCCATCGCCGACTACTGTAAGTGTTTTGACCCAGGGTGGCTTGCTGGTTGCTACATGACGAGACTTCATCTCAGTTATCCCTGTCTTAATCACAACGTGTCGACAGTTTTCCGCGGGTGGTACCGCATACCTCTGATACGCAACCAGCAAGCCCATCTTTGTGTAGATCTTCCGTCTTGAGCGTCGCCCAGTGTGATGAGCTTGATGGGAAGGATCTGCCCTGTTACGTGGCGTCAAGTCAGTCGCTGACCAATCTAGTCGCTTCGCTCGCCCCCAACTCGGGCCTCGTCCCCACCGACGTTGAGCAGCTCGCCGAGGTCCGCCAGTGGCAGTACTTCGCCGACCAGGAGATCGTCCTCCGTCTCGGCCTCGCCAACAAGATCCTCAACGGCCGTATCCCCTACAACAAGGGTGTCTTCGACGCCCTCGTCGCCGAGGCTGTTGGCCGTCTTGAGGTCCTCGACAAGGTCCTCCTCAAGAAGACCTACCTCGTTGGCGAGCGCATCACCATTGCCGACATCTTCGTCGCCACCGCCCTCACCGTCGCCTTCACCTCGCTTGTTGACGCTTCGGTCCGCGCCAAGATCCCCAACGTTGTCCGTTACGTCAACACCGTCATCAAGGCCCCCAAGCTCGCTGCCGTCTTCGACAACGGCGAGACCGAGTTCATCGAGAAGCAGCCCACTTACCAGGCTCCCGCCAAGGAGAAGAAGGAGAAGGCCCCCAAGGCCCCCAAGCCCGAGCAGCCCAAGAAGGAGAAGGCCCCCAAGGCCAAGGAGCCCGAGGAGGAGGCTGAGGAGCCCCTCGTCCCCGAGGAGCCCAAGGCTAAGAACCCTCTCGACTCGCTTCCCAAGTCGTCGTTCAACCTTGAGGAGTGGAAGCGCCAGTACTCCAACCTCGACACCCGCGGTGCCGGTGGTTCGCTCGAGTGGTTCGAGAAGAACTTCGACGCCGAGGGCTTCTCCATCCACCGTATCGACTTCAAGTACAACGAGGAGCTCACCCTCCCCTTCATGTCCGCCAACCAGATCGGTGGTCTCATGGCCCGTTGGGAGGCTTCGCGCAAGTACCTCTTCGGCTCGGTCGGTGTTCTCGGCACGGCCAACAACTCGGTCATCACCGGTGTTGTTGTCCTCCGTGGCCAGGACGCCGGCCCCGTCCTCAGCGTCGCCCCCGACATGGACTCGTACACCACCCGTCCCCTCGACCTCACCAACGCCGAGGACAAGAAGTTCTTCGAGGGTGCCATGGCTTGGGACCTCGTCGAGAACGGCCGCGAGTGGGCCGACGGCAAGAACTTCAAGTAAACGTTCTTGTTCAACGGTGAACAGGAGGCACATCTCCGTTTAGTAGTTATGTAGGCGCGGTTGTGATGTAATTAGCACTTCCATTATTATGAACTGCAAGCACGCCTGCTCACTAGTTTTGCCATGGGTAAACTGAAGGAACAGCGGCAGAAACGTCTGTACCTGCCATCCCGCAATCCCTCAACGGCCTCCCATTGTTGTAGAATCTTCTGCCTTTCACTCCACGACACACATGCGCAATCAAACGTACGCCTAGGGGCCGACTGGCCAAGTCCCCAAGCTCCGAGTTGCGACGCCGATGGTCGCACGTGTCTTATCTACTCCGCTCCAATCAGGTATATCCCACCCTGGTCTTGGTTTTCATGTTTGCGTGCTGCCAAACCAAGTAATCTGTTGTGTGTGAGTGGCTACTGCTTCAGGCGTGCCAGACACACTGCAATCATGTGCCTGCTTCCCTTCATGGCCACGCTCCCCTGCCGTTGTGTTAGAGGCCATGATCCCGTCCGTCTGCTTCGAAGTCCTCGATCTCCCGAGCCCTCAAGCGCTCAGGCTGCTCAGTTTGCTGAAGTATGAGCCCTAGTCACACCATAAACTGGTGTGCATATCAATGCGGTGGTGAGCTGCGTCGCCTCCTCCAGGTGTGAGTGTGCCTCATTCGCGACGCCCCTCCTCTAAACTATGTCATCTGCAGTGCTATGAGATCATTCCCGAGTGGTGAGACGCTGGTGGCCCTAGTGAATTAGATCTGGGGACAAGTCGGGCTTTCCTCCTAATCAGTCGGTCCGTCGAAGACAGGACTCTGGTCGTCCTCGCCGAGGTCCACCATGCTTGCTCGGAAGTTGTCGTCCCTACTCGCCTTAATTAGTGTCAGTTCAAAGGTCGCTGTGAGTGGTGGGGTCACTGCGGGGGCGAACTCTGCTCCTGAACATGAACGAATAGCCTGATGAGGAAATGAGGCGCCGAAATGCCCCTTGTCAGTTTGACCCTTCGCGTGGCTATGCCACACCTCTTCTCGCCTGTGTTGGCTTCTCCTTGTCCCTGTTAATCACGCGGTACCCTCTGCACACTGTCTCGACATTCGGGCAGAATGTATCATACATCAGACATGCGTCGCGCCACTTATCGACACTCATCATCACGCCATCACCGACTCGAGTTCAGGGTACTGACGGGCAGGTTGCCGACGAGAAGTTTGCCGACAGGCATATTTCAGTAGTATTGACATGGGGGGGGCGGGGGGGGCGTATCCGACCAGGCCTGCTCACCCCGACATAGCCAGCCCTGTCACCGAGCCCATGACAGGCGCACATTTCCACGTCTTTGTACCTCCGTCAGCGGTTGTCATCTGTGCCAGGAATCCTCTAATGGGCTCGTGCCACGAGCGAGATAACACCGAGTGCTTCATGTATCCCTGTGCCACCGAGGTAACGCGTCAACCGTGGGCGGCAGCGGACCCCAGAATTTCACCTAGCTAGCAATCTTCATGCAAAGTTACGAGGGAAAGAACCCGGGCACGACAGTCTTTGGGGGACAGAACCAGAACGCCGGTAGTGGCTGCTGAGAGGACTGAAGAGAATGTGGAGTTGATGGACATAGGAGAGCATCCTTCTGGCGTTTGGTGAGTATCGGCACAACTTCTGATTTTAAGTGTGATCACTGCTCAGACGAGGAGAGGAAGGGTGAAGACACGTTCGGAAGATGCTGCGCCCCTAAACATTATCACCCATTCAACACATCGGAGGCTGGCGACAGCTCATCGGCCGTTCGGACGTCTGTGCTCGAAGCTGCTACCAATATTGTTGTGCTTGTTTTGGAGTTCGTCTAAACTACTTCCACCGAGAGATGTTGGAGAGTATCAGAGGAGACCAGCCAGGGTAGATGTGCACGAAACAGGAGGTCAGCCCATGTCCATATACCGCACGCACACTCTGTGGTGGCGCCTCTGATGTCAAAGGCACCCAAGTACCTCGCACACACATACCTGCCTTGTTCATGGGCAGTTCAGGCTAAGACTTGAGATGTTGACATGACTGTAGGGCCACCACTATTCAGTATACTCGAGAAGCTTCTGCATGCCTCCCGGTTCAGAAGATAAGCCGAAGCGAGAGGTACCTCCTAAGAATCGAGCAGATTCTTGAGCTAAACAACGCACCAACCTACGTGCGCTCTTCTCTTGTCCCAGGATTGGCCAAGAGCAGTGTCAGGCAGTCGACCCCTCCTGTAACAGAGGATAACGCCACCACTCAGGCCATTTCAATCCGAGGGAGTCGAGAAAAGGTTGACAAGTGTGCGCAGCGTGGGCACCATCTGGGGCAGCGCAGCGACGACAGAGTTGCTCCCACCATCAGGGCTCACCTCTGCGAGACAAACCTTCTTCACAGCCCTCCATTTGGACTCAATCCCATTGCTGACATGGGATGCAAAATCATGTGGCAGTTGTGAATCAGTGGTGTGTTACCTTGCGCAATCAGCTTACTTCGAGTGTCGAGCTCTGCTGCCATCTCAGAGCGGGAAGGTAAGCTCACACAGCTCACTTTGGCAGAGGTTCCACTTGTCACATGAGCCACTGACATACATCCCCATGGCCCATGGATTGTCGATGTCGTACCATGAGAAGATATGCAACTGAGAAAGCCACTTACTCCCGTACTCTTCCGCTCATCTAAGCGCGGGATGCCCTGTCGATCAAACGACTTGAACTCTCCCAAAGTCAACCACGTTGGAAGAGGTTGTAGACGTTTCGGACATTCACACAGAGGTTGGGTTTGAACCAGAGCCACCTGTCAATGTCGGAAAGCGGACGACATAAGCCCCTACAATTAATAAGCTCTTACCACGCCTGTGGCTACCTGATCCGCGTGTTTCGAGGCCCTTCCCCTCGGCTGTGCCGGGTACGGCCGAGTATGGATGTTCTCCGGTTGCGATCCACTGCGGCCAGTGCCGTCGACTCTGCACTCCATCGGGTGCATGACTTTTACACTGGTGTGAACTTGTACCCACCGAAGTGTCACTTGAGCTGGCGAGGTAACGGGATACCGAGGTTCCAGTCCTGAGAAGTGATCGACGAGGTATTGAGCTCACTCGCGAGGAAGTCACCTCGCAGCCAGGAGAAATTTCCCAGCGGCGGAGTTCTCGGCAGAGGCGCAGAACAGACACCATGCAAACGGAGCTAAGGTAAGGGTACGTGGACGCGGATCAGGTACCTCTAGCCCTCTGAACTCTAAATCATGGGTGGCACAATCGCTCACTGGCTGGTCTACAGGTTCTGCATGCAGACAGGCTGTTTGCATGCCCTCTTCAGCACTCATTGGGCTTGACGGCATCCGTAATGTCTCGACCACATCCAAGGAGCAGCAAGGGTTTCAGTCTCTGTGCTGGCCCCTCATCAACCATGCTGCTGCCATCTTTATCCACCGCGGGCCCGCGTCTGCCAGCTCTTTGGTTCCGAATTCGAAAAACGGACATAAACTTTCTCTCATTTCATTTCGGACTTGGGCATCGGCTTGGAACATGACTAATGCGGATGAGGAAAGCCTATTTGTGTGGAACGAACGGGTCTCTCGTGGCACGACGAGCGCGGATCATGGTCCGGAGCATACGGAAGCAGTTTAGGCAGATCTGCGGTTGACGGCAGTGCTCACTAGGGAGAGAGGGATAATGAGCATAGCGTCGCCAAGTACGTGCTGGTTGAAAGACCCCCTGGGCCAGATTTAGATCTCCTGCCAATGGCCAGAAGTGACCCACTCTTGTTGAAGGTCGAGACTGGGTGACCTACGTATCCGCCAACTGGTTCTGGAGTCCAGAATAACGGGTCTTTGACCACAGGTACCCGCAAACTACTGGCGGGGCACTTTGGCAGAGAGTCGCGACATCATAGTGGGGCTGAGTGATCGACATGAGGCGTTACAGAATGACAGCGGGAGCCACTGACATCTACTTCAATGCACTGCCACAGACTTCCAGAACAACCGTCGTCTAGCCGCGCGCCTGCCTCTCTACATGCCTTTCTCCGCCTTCTCCGGCGGCTGGCTCTAACTTTGACCGCTATTGCTGTAGAGCATATCAGAGTGTACAGCCATGTACTTCGCGCGAGGGGATCAGCGTTCGGGTGTTAGGCACGAACAATTCCACAGCAGCCCGCTCCCAGAATCGCCGTTCAGTGTCTCTTGCTTGAATAAGGTGGCAGGGCGATCACATCCCGCGTCCATGGTCCAAGTCGATGCCCTAGCAACCTGCAGTTTCTGCTAACCAGCAAGAGACATCAGCTGCCGCCTGTAATACGCTGTCCAGCCTCTCACCCTGCTGTCGATCACTTGGAGACTGTGCCGCGCGGCATCTCTGCTGTCCTGCATGTCCTGAAAGCTTGACACTACGGGGTCGAGGTTCTCGTGGTTGTGGCGGAAGCAGACTGCCTCCTTGTTTGAGACCCTGAGTGGCTCAGCATCCGACCCCAAGCACTCGGCCAAAACCTCGGCAGTTTGTGTATTCTTCTCCCTCCTGGCGTCGCTTCTCCTTTCCAGCCCTCAGGTGGCACTCTTCCGTCCTGGCGTTCTCTGCTCCATGTCCTACCTCTCACAGAGGAGCTTCCCATGGGGCAGGACGGGACCCAGAAGACCCAGAAAGCGCTGCAGACACCTCTGCGAGACGTACGCGACTCTGGACCGCGCAGGTCCGACCTGGTGGTGGCGACCGCCGCTGCCCTGCTGGTTACCTCTTGGACCTCTTTCTACGGGACTGCCAAGCACGAAGAAGACACATGAAGGTCCCCATAGCTCAGTGATGGTGCCTGCCATGTCGTCGCCATGCTGAACGTAAACCAAGCAATACCGCTTTCTGGAGCATGTCTAGCCAACTCCCTGCCACTTCCCATGTCATGTCCCCGCAGCCTGCCACCACACAGCCTTCCCCTATGACGAGCCTGAAGCCGCCTGCCCAATAATTGCGTTCCCAGTCTCTTGCCATCGCCCGATCATATTGGTTGCTGGTCCCGTCACAGAAGCGTGTCTTCCGCGCCCATCGTTCTCCCCGACGACGACGACGACGACTAACTGGCCCGCTGCACCCCGTCTGGTACCTGCCTATTCGTGTGGGCCCGAAGGCGTGGGCCGGGCGTATTCAATGAGTGCGGCTCCGAAACCGTTATGCCCGAAAGGCCACTGATTGAACCAGGGACGTACCTACCCGTTCCTCTCCGACAGTAAGCCAGAGTGCGCAAGTGCAGCCACGGTGTTGCCCCGCAGTGTACTCCTTGCAGCGTTGCAGGTCACTGACGATGTGGCTCACAAGTGGCGTTCAGAGGCCCAAACTGGGCAGGGTTCGTACTCCTCTCAGCAGTACCAGTTGGGTCGACCCTCAGGGATCTAACTGCACTGCCTTGATCTCTCGGGATAAATTATAAGCTCGGGCAGGGTTGGTCACAACAGAAGTGGCCGTCCACATGATTGATCGGCAACGCCTCTCCAGCTAGGGTAGAGATGTTCGTAACTGCCGACTCACCTCCCTGCCGTACGGACCACCAGCCTGCTGCATGCATGTATGCTCGCTGACATTGATGTTGCGATACAGAATAGATTTCTGAAAGGCTGATGATCCACACGCATTCGCGATTCGTGGGCACTTCCTCCTTGATATTTGCCAGCCTCTCCCGTGCAGAGGCTGGTGAGTATCAAGTGTCGAGTGCAGAGAAGTCAGGCTTGTTGCCCAGTCAAAGTGCGGCAGTAGCTCGGGACGCTCTGATACACCACCTACAACGGGGCCATGCCATCTGTGCCATTCCCTGGACTCAAAGCCGTCTCGCTGAGCAGGTTGCTTTGGGGAGACAGTTGGCGGCCCTGGAGCTTCGGCACCTCTACATCCTCCTACACCTGCAAACTCAGGCATACGCCTGCCGTGGCCAGTGGGCTCCAGTGTCGGCCTCAAATTCAAGAAACCTCTGCCCAATTCACGCTGCTGAACTCTGTTTGTGACCCTGCAGTGTCGAGCGCTCAGCAACGAAGCTTCCCGCAGTTCGAGGCGGGACCATTTGCCATTGAAATTGAGAAATCCTGTTCACATGGCCGCTCAAACGACGCACTGCGTACCTGGCATGGTTGGACCCTTGTAGGCCACGGTGCTGGAATCGACCTTGCGTTGATTGACCCCCATAAGAGCTCAGGCCAAAGGATTCTGGCCGACGACGCCTGCAATGTATCTGTCGCTTGGGGGGGTCTGGGGTAAGACACTGCCGCCTGGGGGATCGCTCGTTGACCCTGGGTCTGTCGATCCCGTCCCTGAAGCGTGCACACTGCGCCAACGAGGAGAAGAGCCTTCGGCATCTGAACGCCTCTCGTCTGCCAGGACGACGAGGGTTGTTGGACTGTGGACAAGTCACTCCCGAAGTATGCTTGTGGTTGGGCTGCTAGGTTGCTCTGGCTCGTCAGTCCCATCGTCTTCCCTCTGCCAATCCCCACCCCACAACAGTTCAGGTGCCCAGGGGTGTGCGCATTCAACCCACATGGACGCCCATAACGCCACGGTGATAACACTCCCTCAAGTGGTGGTGATCGAAGCTTCCTTCGAAACGTAGAATGAAACGTAGTAACCGAGCTCTCTACGGCCGAAGCAAGCCACTGTTGTCGAGGTTGTGGAGAATTGGGAGAATTGGGAGAACCGTATTTCCACAGAGAAAAAAAATGTTGAAACTCAATGAAAATAAGCGATAAACACTGGTTTGGCGGTCAAATAACTGTTCTGTAGAGCCGTTGAGAAGCAACATCACGAACAGCTATGCGGGATCCAGAGGTTGCACTACTGACAGACATGTCTGACCGAGTACTCCCTCCCACTTCGCCCACTCTGTGGCCATATCCCCGATAGCTGCTCTAGCCGCGCTGCACAGACTCCGTCCCCCCTCTCATGATTCCACCGTGCTTTCGCCGCCCTGATGAGTCAGGACTCGACAGTCACGAGGCACGCTGCAGGATTGCGAACCCAGATACTGCACTTTGACCTTCTCAGAAGTTTGGGTGTGCCGGCAGAGCCAGAAGCTTGCATCGTCGGTTCTCCGACATGAGCCGTTCAAGCTCAGCAGTCCTGTAAGGTTTTTCCCTGGACGAGGCGCAATGGAAACTCTGCTGGTGAGCACTCGAGGCACAGAACTTTGGCAGCGCGTGGTTCGTGGTTCGGGGTTGTCCCTGCTCGTGCGGGGACTTGAATGTGCAGGCTGCTCTACACGGCAACCAGACCATGGCAAGCACCTCGGTGCCCAAGCCCTACCTAGACGCCTCGGCAGGTGCTCCTCCGAGGCCCGACCATGCCCTCGTCTACCGCCGTCGAGGTGACTGCTGCCGAACCCTCAAACTGTTCACGTCGATCGGTCTCAACTGGATGCGCTAGGCCTCTTTGAGAAGATCATAAACAGAGCATAACTGTGTCTTAACGCCTTTGTCGCCCCACTGGCCACAATCTTGTCTATCCTCCCAATTTTCCACCTCTCCGTATCGAGCAGCTATAAGTAGGACACGCACCGTCCTGCAAATACTTCTCTTCTACATTCCCGCATAACCACTTTCTCACTTTCGCAACGACTCCTTTACGACTTGTGCCACGATACTCTGACGAACAGAGATTGGGTGAGTCGCCGATCGCGATTGGTTGGCACGGGCCTGTCGTGCTCGTTTGGACCAAACGTCTGCCACATCTTCCAGCATGGAGAGTGCGATACAGAGCTGACATTGCATGCAGACCTGCATTTATCTGAACAGCCAACTCTCCACGACTCTTTGAACATATACAGTGAGTTGAAACTGGACGGATGGCGTGGCAATTGGACACACGTGCTGATCGCGATCAATTTGGCCTTGCTCGCCATCACCCTCATCTCCGTTTTCACTCTAGATAGACCCCTTGAACTTCTTGTTCCTGCGTTAGATAGCCTCTTTCACACTCTTCCCTCCTCACGATCCGCTCTCTGTACCCCCCGGACTGCTCCCTCGCCGCCCCCCTTATCGTCAACCTTGCCATCAGCCTTCTCGTCGCTACCACGCGATATCTCGTTGTCGACACCACCACGCGACGGCCACGCAATTCTCGCGAGTTGAGCCCGCCATTGACCACCTCCACCACACCTCGTCGACTTTGATCCACTTTCACAACAAAAAAAGTTGCCCGTGAGTTTTGTTGTTGGTTGGCGTGAAAGACCCGATGCATGGCGAGCAAGCGCTCGACCGCGCTCCAGACCCCCTCCCTCTTGTACTACGTAGGGCCCCTGTGAATAGCGCCACACTCGCGGCCAAACGGGCAAAAGGCCGAGCGGCCCCGGGGGTGCTGCTGCTGCTGGCCACAACCGCCCCCCCCCCCCAGGATTTGCCCCTTCTTTCATCCATCCACTCTTCCACCATCCACCACCATCCCACTCACCCCCGCCACCACCACTTGCTCCCCGCACGCCACCACTTGCATCCACTCCCATCCACCCTTACACATAACCGTAACGTGGGCTCTAACGCCCACAGTCTATGAACCAGGCTCCCACTTCTCGTTACTCGCGGCCCTCGTCGCCCCACGGCCACTACCCACCTCACCACCCTCACCACCACCACCACCCCTACAACACTCCTCCCCACCACCCGCACCCGCACTCCTACCACCCCTACAGGTAAGCATATTATCAACTCATCCACCCTCCCACGTGCTAACACAACAACAACAGGCCTCGTACCGTTCACTACCAGGCTCCCCCCCGTCACTCCTCTCCCCCTCCTAGCCTCCCTCACAACCACCGCTCGGCTCCTCTCCTCCCCTCGATCGACACTCTCACCGACGGGCCCCCTCCTCTCACCCGCAACTCCGGACCTCGGACTCTCAGCAGCAACCACATCCGTCACCCGTCCGACCTCCGTCGCTACCACCGCGAGCAGTCCCCTCCCGCTCGTAACCCGTACCCCAGCCCCGAGTCTATCAGCCGCCCTCACTCGGTTGAGCACCGCCCGTACATCAAGCAGGAGCCCCGCGACTACAGCCCGTACTCGCCCGTCCCCTTTGAGCACCACCGCCGCAAGTACGTTGTCGACGACGACCTCCCCCTCACCCCGATCTCGGCAAAGTTTGACTCGCCCGCCATGGCTCCCGTCGACCCCCGCGACCGCGCTCTTGAGCGTCTCCCTCACCTCCACATCTCGGACTCGAAGCCCCGCTTCGACTCTTTTGACGAGCCCATCGAGTACCGCACCATGTCTCCGGCTGAGCGTCGCTTCCTCCAGACCATGCCTGTCCAGCACCCCCGCCCGATCATGGCGTACCCTGTTCAGACTGGTGACGAGCCCATGAACATTGACCCTGCTCTGTCGTCGGTCCGCTCGTCGGTCGACGGCACTGGTGTCGAGGCCACCCCCGAGATCCGCATCCAGCCCGAGACCCTCGCCGCTGCCGCTCCTGCCCTTGACGTCCACGCTGCCGAGCCCCCCAAGCCGGATGGCCTTGCTCCTCCTTCTCTCGATGGCACCTCCATCAAGAAGGACACTCCCTTCTCGCGTTCCCCCGAGCTCCGTGTCAGCCACAAGCTCGCCGAGCGCAAGCGCCGCAAGGAGATGCGTGACCTCTTTGACGAGCTCCGCGAGACGCTCCCTGCGGACCGCGGTATGAAGGCGTCCAAGTGGGAGATTCTCTCCAAGGCGGTCGACTACATCAACCACCTCAAGACCCAGGTCAACGACGCCCACCGCACCGTTGAGCTTCTCCACCGCGACCTGGCTGCCCTCCGTGGCGACAACTCTGCCAACTGGCCGCCATCGTACCCCCACTTTGCTGCCGCCATCTCGCAGTACGTTCCCCACACTGGCGCGACCACCCCCGCTGCTGCCCCCGCCGCTGCTCCCGCTGCTGCGCCGGCACCAGTCGCCGCTGCTCCTGCCCCGGCACCTGTTCCTACTGTTACCGCCGCTGTTGCGCCTGCCGCCCCCGCCCCGGCCGCCCCCGCTCCCGCGGCTGTCGCTCCGGTCGTTGCTGCCGCGGCGCCCGTCGTGGCCACCCCCGCTGCCGCCCCCGCGGCTGCCCCCGTTGCCCCTGCTCCTGCTCCTGCTGCTGTCGCCGCCGCCGCCCCTGCCGCTGCGACACCGACCACGCCCCAGCCTGCCAAGTCCAGTTAGATGATGAACGGCATGGCCCAGAGTATAAAACCATTAGGCTAGTGGCTGGTACCCGCCACAGCACACCTTGAGCAGGGAAGGACTAGACTAGAGTCTCCCTGTCTCTATTATTTGTCTTGATATGATGTTGCATGGACACTAGATAGCAGTGGCGAGAGATGTTACATGTATACAGGACTGCACCAGCACTGAGAATGGATGGAGGGAGCACGGAGGTGGCCATGGTGGTGGTCCCGGGGGTGGTTGTCGCGAGGAAGGCTTTGTTGACGACGAAAACAAATGGCTGGGTCGCATGGCTAGTGGGTGGGAGCTGACAAGAGTACACGTGTGCACTGCGCTATTTCCGTGCGATCATTTGGGATTAATTAAAAAAAGAAATACCAGAAAATAATGTGCCACTTGTGTGTGGTGAGGCACTCGGTCAGTCATTGTTGACCTATGTTCCCAGTCGCACAAGAGTTCATGGACATTACGCTTTGCTGCCGATACCCCGCGTCTCGGCCATCTCACACTCTCTACTCATCTCCCATTCTCGGTCCAGCTCCTCCGGCACGCAGCGACAACGCAAGCACCTCGCGAGACTACGACACTCCGCGAGCTCCAGTCTTGAAAAGTGCAGCAAACGCGCACGAGCACAAGCACCAGCACCAGCTAGACACTCGCTTGCCCGGCCCCCTGCTCCGTCTGCTCCGCCCGCCCCTCCATCGCCATGCATCTCCTCAACCTCACCCTCCAGCCGGCCACAGCGGTTACGGCTGCCGTTGTGGGATCGTTCTCCGGCAAGGGACAGGAGATTCTCGTTGTGCGCGGCTCGACCAGGCTCGAGATCCTCAAGCTCAACCCCGCGACTGGACAGCGTGAGTCCACACAATCGTGCGCGCAGACAGAGAGACACTAACCTCAGTCGACTCGATCTGCACATCCGAGGCGTTTGGAACTGTCAGGAACGTGTCCGCTTTCCGCCTCGCCGGCATGACCAAGGACTACATTGTCCTGTCGTCCGACTCTGGTGCACTGAGCATCATCCAGCTCGCAATCTCGCCGACACCGCACTTTGAGAGCATGCACCAGACTGTCTACGGCAAGTCGGGTGTGCGCCGCACGCTTCCCGGCCAGTTCCTCGCTGCGGACCCCAAGGGACGCTGCGTCATGTACGGCGCGGTCGAAAAGTCAAAGCTCGTCTACATCATGAACCAGAAGGACGGTCAGCTGCAGGTGCTGTCGCCGCTCGAGGCTCACAAGAACCACACCATTGTGACGGACATTGTGGCGCTCGACACTGGCTATGACAACCCCATGTTTGGCGCGCTCGAGATGGACTATGGCGAGGCCGACCACGACCCCACAGGCGAGGCCAAGCTCGCAACTCAGAAGCATCTCACATTCTACGAGCTCGATCTCGGCCTCAACCATGTCGTCCGCAAGTGGAGCGAGCCGACAGATCGCATGGCAAACATGCTCGTCCAGGTGCCCGGTGGCCAGAATGCCAACACGGACAGGTTCGATGGGCCCTCTGGTGTGCTTGTTTGTTCCGAGGACCACATCATGTGGAAGCACATGGACGCGCCGGCACACCGCGTCCCCATCCCCCATCGCAGGAACCCGCTCGCCCAGCGCGGAGAGTCCAGCCGCGGTCTCTTGATCGTTACGGCCGTCACACACAAGATCAAGGGATCGTTCTTCTTCCTTGTCCAGAGCGAGGACGGCGACCTCTACAAGGTCACTATCGAGCACGAGGAGGAGGAGGTCCGCTCGCTGCGTATAAAATACTTTGACACCGTCCCGGTATCGACCAACCTGTGTATCCTCAAGAGCGGCTACCTCTTGGCGGCGAGCGAGTTTGGAGACCAGAACTTGTACCAATTCCAGAGCCTGGCCGATGACGACGACGAGAAGGAGTGGTCCTCGACCGACTACCCGAACAATGGCGACACTGATGGACCCCTCCCGTACGCGTTCTTCAACCCCCGCCCATTGCAGAACCTCCTCATGGTCGACACCCTGTCGTCGCTCGACCCGATTCTCGACTCGCAGGTTGTCAACCTCCTGGGCAACGCTTCGGACACGCCGCAGATCTACGCCGCATGTGGTCGTGGCCCCCGCAGTACATTCCGTTCGCTCAAGAACGGTCTCGACGTCAATCTTCTCGTGTCCTCGCCGCTGCCCGGAAACCCGACGTCGGTCTGGACGCTCAAGATGTCCGAGGACGACGAGTACCACTCGTTTATTGTGCTCTCGTTCCCGAACGGCACCCTGGTGTTGAGCATTGGCGAGACCATTGAGGAGGTCAACGACACTGGATTCCTGTCGACCGGCCCCACTCTTGCGGTGCAGCAGCTCGGCGCCCACGGCCTCCTCCAGGTCCACCCCTACGGACTGCGTCACATTCGTGCCGCGGACCGCGTCGACGAGTGGAATCCTCCCCCGGGCACCCAGATTGTCTCTGCCACCACCAACACTGCCCAGGTCGTCATTGCCCTCTCGACCGCCGAGCTCGTCTACTTTGAGCTTGACGCGGAGGGCTCGCTCTCCGAGTACCAGGAGAAGAAGAGCCTGCCTGGAAACGCCACCTGCGTCTCGATCGGCGACGTGCCCGAGGGCCGCAGGCGTACCCCCTACCTCGCGGTTGGATGCGACAACCAGACCGTCCACATCATCTCGCTCGAGCCCGAGAACACTCTCGAGACTCTCTCGCTCCAGGCGCTTACCGCTCCTCCGTCCGACATTTGCCTTGCCGAGCTGTTCGACACCAGTATCGACAAGAACCGCCCCACCATGTTCCTGACCATTGGTCTTGTCAACGGTGTCCTCCTCCGCACGGTCGTTGACCCCGTGGATGGCTCCCTGAGCGACACGCGCCTCCGCTTCCTGGGTGCCAAGCCCCCGCGCATTGTCCGCTCCAACGTCCACGGCTCCCCCGCCGTCATGGCGTTCTCGTCGCGCACCTGGCTCCTGTACACCTACCAGGACCTACTCCAGACACAGCCCCTTATCTACGACACGCTCGAGTACGCGTGCCACCTGACTGCCGCCATGTGCCCCGACGGTCTCATTGGTATCTCGGGCAACACTATGCACATTTTCACCATCCCCAGGATTGGAGAAAAGCTCAAGCAGGACTCGACCCCGCTTACCTACACCCCCCGCCGCATCGAGTCGATCCCCGGCGTCCCCTACTTTTACCTGATCGAGACGGACCACCGCACGTACGGCCCCAAGGCGATTGAGCGGATACTGGGCGAGAAGCAGGCGGCGGGCGACAAGGTCGACCGGTCGTTGCTGAACCTGCCGTTTGAGGAGTTTGGCCGGCCAAGGGCCGGCCCCGACCACTGGGCGTCGCTCATCCGCGTCATTGACCCGCTCGGCAACACAACAGTACAGACGCTGGACCTTGACGAGGATGAGGCTGCGTTCTCGGCGACGATCTGCTACTTTGAAAAGATGGGCGCGCGACCATCGCTCGTCGTCGGTACTGCGTACAAGACGTCCCTGTTCCCGCGCGGGTGCAAAGAGGGCTGGCTGCGTGTCTACGAGATCACGGAGGGTGGCCGCAAGCTCGAGTTCCTGCACAAGACAAAGACGGACGACATTCCGATGTGTCTTGCTGGTTTCCAGGGATTCCTGCTTGCTGGTGTCGGCAAGAGCCTGCGGTTATACGAGCAGGGCAAGAAGGCGCTGCTCCGCAAGTGCGAGAACAATTCGTTCCCCGTCGCTGTGCAGACCATCAATGTGGTCGGTGCGCGCATCATTGTTGGTGATGTCCAGGAGTCGACCTTTTTCTGTGTCTACCGCTCGATCCCGACGCGCCAGCTCCTCATCTTTGCCGACGATAGCCAGCCGCGCTGGATCACAAGTGTTGTGAGCGTCGACTACGACACGGTGTGCGCGGCGGACAAGTTTGGCAACATTTTTGTCAACCGCCTCGAGGAGCGTGTCTCGGAGAAGGTCGACGACGACCCCACTGGTGCGGGTATCCTGCACGAGAAGGGCTTCCTGATGGGTGCCGCGCACAAGACGGACATGATTGCGCACTACAACGTCGGCTCGGTCATTACGTCGCTCAACAAGGTGTCGGTCGCGCCCGGCGGTCGCGAGGTGATCGTCTACACGACCGTTTCGGGCGCCGTCGGCGCGCTCATCCCGTTCATCTCCAACGACGACGTCGAGTTTATGACCACGCTCGAGATGGTGAGTCCAGCTGATGTAGATTTATACTGACAGGGCAGCACATTCGCTCGCTCAACACGTCGCTCGTCGGCCGCGACCACCTCTCGTACCGGTCCTACTACGCGCCCGTCAAGGGTGTGGTCGACGGCGACCTGTGCGAGAGCTTCAACCTCCTCCCGTACCCGAAGCAGCAGGCGATTGCTGCCGACCTCGACCGCAACGTGGGCGAGGTCTTGAAAAAGCTCGAGCAGCTGCGTACCAGCAGCGTCTTCTAATTGCATACATCATGTAGTGTAGCATGGGGGGGCAGACATAGGTATAGAGTGGCGGTGCGGCGGCCGCGATATCGGCGTACGAATGGCGCCGTTTGTAATGCAATGCAGTACAATACAGATACAGATGACGGGCAAAGGATGAAGCGCAAAGGCTGGCGCGTATGCGGCGTGGCTCGGGGCTTGTGACTCGTGACTCTGACTCTGACTGTGATTCTGACTCGCTGCTCTGTGCTGGGCGCGTGCGGCTATGTCAACGGGGCAGCGGCAATGGCGCCGTGCTCGCTGCGGCATCTGAGAAAGGGCGCAGGCGAGTGCGGCAGATACATGAGCAGCAGGGCCTCCGGCATGGCCGGCATGTGAGCGTGAGAGTGAGCCCGTTTCTCGCCTGTGCGTCGACGCGTAAACCGGCGAGCGAACGACATGTGCCGAGTGAGTGACAGTGACAGTGGTCTGGGGTATTTGGTTTGCGCTCGGGTCAGGTAGTGTTATCTGTCCTTTGCGTGTGCCTGTGTCGGTCGGTGTCTGAGGAGCGCTGTTCGGAATACATCACAGACACGAGGGCTGTCTGTCTGTCTGTCTGTGTGTCAGGATACTCACCCGCGATCTGTGATCTGCGGGGATCGCGGGGGGCGAGGAGGCATGGGGAGATGCATGCAACGACACGGATGGCAGCAGCAGCAGCATACTGGCATCTGGCGAGTGGGAGCAAGTTCCGTGCTGACCGGTATCTCGGCTGCATCTGCTAGAGTAAGATCCTGGTTGCAGCGCGGAAGAGACCGGGGCATGGCGGGGGCTGGGTGGTGGGCCTGGCGGGCCTGGCGGGTGGTATTTGGCTGATTAGCTAAGGAGATTGCTAAGGAAACCTGAGGATTTGGCACGCGGCGGCGGCGGGATGGCTCCGCAGCTCCGACTCGTTCCGGCGCACACCATGCATGCACCGCAGACGGAGAGCAGAGTTCCTGAGCGCCGATCTCGGTGGCGTCGCACTCTGCTTCTGCCCCGTGATGGAAGAGAGACTTGTCAGCTCTCCGGTCCGGATGCAGATGCATGGTCAAGCCTGGCAATCTGGCATGCTGGCGAGTTGTGGAGCGGACGGCGGGGCCGGGGGTTTACTGCGGCTGAGGGGGGGAGCCGCGTCTGCTCTGCACAGAGTGCAATGACAGCTATTCAGTGTGGCAATGTCGCGTGGCTTGCGAAAAAGAAAAGGGCAAAGGCAAAAAAGGCGAAAACCTGAGCGCAGAGCGGGCAAGGCAACCAAGTGGCAAGTGCATGCAGTGGACAGCACATGGTGGAGTGACAGAGCTGAGACATTCATGCAAGCACAGGCTGGTAGCTGGGAGAAGCAGTCGCCGCCGTCCAGAGAAGCATTTTGGCGACCTTTGGAGGCGCCGCCAGGGGGAGGAGGGGCCGGAGGGGTATTGTTGTAGGCCTGAGGTCCTATTATCCTTAGATTTTATCAACTTTTTTTTTCGTAGTGGACGTGGGGAATTCCGAACGAGCCAGTCGATATCTGTCAAGCATCAAGGGACAGCCAGGCAGCCAGGTAGATGCCGCAGATGGGCGGAGGGTTGAGAGGGGGGCTGCAGCGCCGCGGCGTCCGGGCGGGCGTCTGAACGAGAGGTGTGGAGAGTACGCGCGCCGAGACAAAGAACAAAAGACACTCCCACCCACAGCTTAATCGAGCCACCCCCCTCCACTTTACCGCTTGCTCTAGATGTTTATAAAAGTGTAACCTCCCAACGCTCCATTTCTTCCCCATCATCAACAACAGCCACCCCTCCTTCCACCCACCCACCACCACCCTCCCTTCACAATGGCTCCCCCCAACTACATCGAGGCCGACGTCCAGTCCGACACCAAGTACCTCGACGTGAGTACTCTCCCCACCAGCCACTCCCAGTACTGACCCTCCAGACCACCCGTTCGCGTGCCTACCTCGACAATGTCGTCAAGGCCTTCGTCAAGGGTGCCTTTGTCGGTGGTGCCGCCTTTGCCCCCGCCAACTACTTCCTCAAGAACAAGTACGCCGCGTACCGCTCGCTCCCCCTCCCCGGCAAGGCCTTCCTCGGTATGATGTTTGTTGTTCCCGTCGGTACCGTCTTCGCCGAGAAGGCCGGCGAGCACTACATTTCCGCCAACCAGTGGGAGTCGGTCGGCAAGACCGAGATGGAGAAGGAGCAGGCCGAGAAGGACGCCCGCTGGAACTCGCTCTCCACCACCGAGAAGATCAAGGACTGGTCCTCGCGCAACCAGTACACCATCATCGGTGGTTCGTGGGTCGCCTCGCTCGGTATCGCCTTTGGCATGGTCGCCCGCAACAAGTACCAGACCTTCCCCCAGAAGCTCGTCCAGGCCCGTATGTACGCCCAGTTCCTCACTGTCGGTGTCCTCCTCGGCTCGGCCGTCCTCGCCGGTGTCAACGCCCAGGGCAAGAAGCCCGAGCTCCAGAACACCGACCACTCGTGGAAGAACGTCCTCGAGAACGGTGGCACCCTCACCCCCGCCGAGCGCATCCACCTCCACCCCGTCGCGGCCCCTGCCCCCGCCCAGTCCGCCTAAGCACTCAGCTCGCACTGGCTGCAGCTGAGCGCGTGACTCACCACACCACGGTCACCCGCCCGCCGGCACCCGCTTCTCGCTTCTCTGCCTACCTCGGCCCGAGGTCAGGTCTCTCAGCCCGACGCAGAGCACGATCTTCTCCAAACCTTGGCATCAATAAAATAAAACATAACCTCCCCGCAATAACATCACGATTCTGTAGAGTTCCCCTAGAATTCCTCCCCCATCCTGGCATGGCGGGCACGCCTCGACTCTATCACCACGCCCCGGCATCCCCGCATAGCTAGCTGTCTGTACTTCTATAGAACCGATCCATCGCATTCATAAACTGTGCTGCAGGCGACAACGAGTCGAGTGGCGAGCGGAGCAGACGCGGCGGCGAGCGACCGATCACACTGATGTGCTGTGGTCTCCTGGACCTGAGGCTCGACGCTCCCGTCGTCGATGCATCAGAGCTCCAGGTGTCTGTATCGCGAGCCTTCTCGGCTCCCACTCAAAGGTGACACGGTGCGACACACGGCGCGACTACCGGATGCATCACCGTCCACTGCGCCTGGCGACAACATTGCTGACCCCGATGATCTCATCTCCCGTTCTGGACCCTCGGCTGATGGAGCACCCACGACGACTCTCCGGCATCGGGATCGGAATATAGCGGGCATTTTGTCCAGCCCCCCCCGCCCGGACTGCGGGCTGGGATTTCTTCCGCAGATATTCAGGCGCCGAGCCGGCGGCACTGGCGTGAATAAGCCTGAGCAGAGCCTGAGCCTGTTCTTTACAGATTTCACGGCGCATATCCGCAGTGTGCATGCATGGGCATACAGTGGAGCGTCCGGCGCGCAGAGTCTGTGCCCCCTCTGCCGCGCATCCCGCCCGCTGATACCCACCGCCAAGGCCCCGGCCGCTGGCTGCCCACAATGGGAGCCCAGCGCGAGCCGCGGCGCTCGGCGTGTTGTTGATCCTCCCTCCGCGCGAGCTTTGTCAGCCAGCGCACCCCGAGGCCGAGGCCCTGAGACTATCGGGGGCGCGTGGATATCATTATCGCGCATCGTGCCACGGCGCCACGGATCCACAGCGCGCAGCGCGCAGCGCAGCCCTGGCTGCCCCTCCCTGGACTGTCGTCTGCCATCTGTAATCAGAGCGCCTCTGTCCATGGACACCTGCCGGTGGATCGGTTATTTCTGACATGCACCATCGGTAGTCGCAGGGCAAGGCGCATGTCGTGCTTGCGCCCCGGTCTGTCGCTGTCTCTGGTGAGTGTGCGGCGCGCGTACTGTCCTGCGTCCGCTTCCCAGAGACATGACGCCGTCCCTGTGGCGGACGGTATGCGGAGAGACAGAGACAAAAAGGCGTCGCGGACGGGGTACGCATTACAGATGCCAGAGCAGCGGTTAGTAAGCTGGCCCCCACGCAATTACGGCGGGATACGGCACGGGACATGGCACGAGAACGGGAGGGTGCGTCTCGGCGTCGGCGAGTCCCTGGCGACAAACGCGAGACATTGCAGAGCAAGCGGGCCCCTTGGCTGTTGCGACACGGCACTTGCGCACTTGCTCCACTGAGGCCACGCACGACGCACGCGACAGGGGCCGCGTGCGTGCAAGTGTAATGCACGCCCCGGTTGTTGGCGTGTCGTGTAGTTGCTCTCCTCCCTCTGGTGCAGCACCCGTGCCAGTGTCAGAACCGGGAGGTGTGGTCGCACAGCAGCCGCAGGAAACGCCCCTTCATATCCGACGATCTATACTCTACAGCCCTCCCATGGTTCCCCCGCTAGGTGCTCTGAGAAGCACGCAGCTCCCTCCACTCCTCGGCGCCCATCTCAAAGTACACCTCGAACTTGGCCGCGTCAAACTCGGCCGCGCGCCGCTCGCTCCGCGCGAAGCCCATCCGCCGCGCCAGCGCGAGCATCTTGCCATTGTCCTCAAGCGTGGTGCTGCTGATCGCATCGAGCTGCAGCCCGCCGTCCGCCGCCGGCGCGGCCGCCCAGTCCATCGCGAGCGCGAGCGCCTCGCGCGCGTACCCTTTGCCCTGTGCGCTCGGCGTGAGCTGCACGCCGACGTCGCCCGCGCGCGTGCCGTCCGCGCGCGTCTTGATCGCGCCGAACCCGCCCAGGCCGATAAACTCCTCCTCCTCCGGGTTCGCTGCAGCCGCAGTCGAGACGATGGCGAGGTTGACGCGCGACGGGCCGCTGCTCACGCGCTGGGTCGCTCACGACCGTGGGCTCCGCGGCGGACGCGCGCATCCGCTCTATCACGGGCGCAGCCCACGCGGCATCGAGCTTGCCGGCCGGCTCGGACAGCAGGGCAGCGAACGCGGCGGCGTCCTCGGGCTGCAGGACGCGGAGCGCAATCGGCGCAGTCCGCGAGGGGAGATACGTGTCGATGTGCGAGTACGAGCTTGAGCTTGGAGGTGCGGACATTTTGGTCTGCGTTGGTCGTTGGTCGTTGTGCGTTCGTCGTGGGTGTCTGATTGCTTCTACTGATATCTGAGGGCCCGACGTGATACTTATAGCTGCAAGTCACCAAAGTCGACTCGGTGGAGTGAGTGGAGGTTATCTCATGGTACATGTGGTGCATGATCGGCGGAGCCGAAATTCTCAGATTGCGGCCACCGCCGCGTCGGAGATGCTGATGCCGAGACCCTCGTCATGATCATGCTCCGACGCATTCGACGGCCTGCAAGGCCCAATCCCTCCACGCTCAGCCGAGGCTTGCGAGTCCTGCAGAACCCACTGTTCGKSTAGCAAGGACGCGCCGGAGGCCGCCAGGCAGTGTCGAGGCAGCCACGGCGATCTGTGCGCCGTCGTGCCGCCCACAGCCTCGGATCCGCCTCAGCCTCAGCCACTGCACCCTGCCCGGCCTCCACCCGGTTCGCCGTCCACCGCTTCTTTCTTCTCGCCTGCAAAGCAGGCAAAAGGACACGGAAAAAGGATAAGCGAGCGCTGCTGCGCTCTGAAGTGACGACCCAGGTTCGAACTGGGGACCAACAGATAACTGCGATTGCTGGATTGCAATCTGCTACTCTACCACTGAGCTACCGCCACATCTGTTTTCCTCCTCATCAGMTCGAYSRTCGAKCTGWTGGAGGARSAGAAACGASAGYGYSGACAGCAGATASCATCAGTCCSKTCAGAGACACGGCGGCAAAGGGAGGTCGCTACCGACGGGGCCTCTGGCCTCTGGGGGCTGAACCCTACATCCTTCCTTCCGCTCGTCCGAACCTGTCTTCCTCGTGTCCCCGCGCTCCGTCTCCGCGTCTCCCGTCCTCTCTCACATGTCTGTCTCTCTGTGCACGCGACAGCACCCAAGACGATGCGCTCATCTGCTCTCAATAGCTCAGTTGGTAGAGCGCCGGACTGTAATGGTTATTCTACAACAACTTCCTTCAGGAATCCGTCGGTCGCCTGTTCGACTCAGGCTTGGGAGAACGCGTCCTCGCAAGAGGACGCAGCTTTTTCCTAAACGGCACGCCTGCTCTGATGAAGCGGAATGAGCCTCGGTAGGAGACGGCCGGTCGTCACCGTGAAAGCCGCAACTGTGAGGCAGAGCGGACCGCCCCGTCGCCTTCGCTCGAGGGAGTCCCCAGTGGACCACCACACAGCACAACGCACACCATGCCACCCCTGCAGAGCGATCCGGAATACACATGCATCTATGCCGCACATGAGGCGGCCAAGGAGCCCAAAGTTTTGTTTGTTTACAAGACATAGCGGAAGTCGTAGTGGGCGTCGCCCGTGACGCCGGCGTCGTCCATCTCGTCCTTTTCCTTCTGGGTCATTGCGTCGCGGGCGAGGTTGCGCCTGCGCCAGACCCAGAACTCGACCGTCGCAAAGATGAGCGCAACGGCCCAGAACGCGAGCGACGCGCCGTGGCCGAGGCGGTAGACTGGCTTGTCGACCGTGCGGAAGATCTGGCCCGCGATACTGAGAGTTAGCACTATTGCGAGGGGAAGCAACTCACACTCCGCCGACGTTGCCCATGGTGAGCTGGATGCCGATCGCGTACGAGCGCTTGCGGAAGCCGGCCATGTTCTGGCCGAGCCAGGTGACGTGAAGACCGACGCAGATGTAGATGCCCATACCGGCGAGGAAGCAGGCAAAGAGCTGCACACCGACGCTCGCGGGGTGGGCGAGCAGAATCGCGTAGCCGATGAGCGGGAAGATGCCGAACGGCAGGATAATCTTGTAGCGGATCGAGTAGCGGTCCGAGATGATGGCACCAAAGAGGTACACGATCGCGGCCCAGGCGTACACGGGCGCGGAGAGCGCCTGGGACACGACAGGCGAGTAGCCGAGGCCATTGAGGATGACGACGAGGAAGGTGGACTGTGGTCAGACGTTTCTCGCTTCTGACTACTTACGAAACCGTACATGCACGTGTCCATGCACAAAAGGACAAAGCCCGAGAGGTAGATCATCGGGTCACGGATGTACTTCTTAAACTCGGGCCAGCTAAAGCCCTCGTCACGCGAGTAGGCGGCAGCCTTGGCCTGGCGGACCTTCATGAGGAACTTTTGGCGCTCGGTGAGGTAGGTCGCCGACTCGTGCCTGTCGGCAATGAGGAAAGCGGCGGCAATGCCAACGACGACAGTGAGGGCGCCCTCGATGATGTACAGCCAGCGCCAGCCGCGGATGCCCTGGAGGCCGTCCATCTTGAGGAAGCCGGTAGCGATGAGGCCGCCGACGACGCCCGACAAGCATGCCGCGATGAAGAGGTAGCAGTTGCGGACGGCGAGCTCCTCGCGCTGGTAGAAGGACGACATGTAGAGGACGAGCGAGGGGAACAGACCCGCCTCGCACAGGCCGAGCAGCAGGCGGCACGCGATCAGTGTCGCATAGTTCTTCGCAAAGCCGTTGCCCAGAACGACACATCCCCAGATGACGGTGCACGCCGGGATGAGACGGCTCGGACGAAGGGTACGCAACAGCATCGTAAACGGAACCTCTCCCAGACAGTACGTCACGTACATGACAGAGGTCGCGACTGAGAGGCCGTTCCACGGGAGGTGCAGGTCCCCGACCATGCCGCCAACAGCGGCATTGCCTGCAAAGTCAGCCCTAGGATCGAGCGCCTGAGGTTCTTACCAATGTTGGCGCGGTCCAGGAACGCAATGAGATAGAGGATCATGCATACCGGCGCAATATGCCAGTCGAGGGTGCGCAGAAGGGTGCGCGTCTCGGCCGGATCAATCTCGTAGTTGGCGAGGTTGTCGGGATCGAGCAGCTCACGGTCCTCGCCCATGATCTTGGCGTCCTTGGGCTCGGAGCTGGCCTCCGCCGATTCAGCGAGGTGCTTCTCGCTCATAATGTTGAGGTCTAAAGAGTGAAGGTTGGGGTGGTTGAAGTGATGACCACCGTCCAAGAGATGCTGGACTGACTTTTAAGCCGCTATCGGAGGAGTGGGACTAGTCGTGTGATGGAGAGAAAAAAAAAGTCTCCAGCAGGCTCGATCCGGTCGCGGGCGGCTTGTGCGGTGTGTCGACGAGTCGCAGGCGGGCTGGACTGTAGAAGACGTGGTCTGTCCAGACGGAATGGGGACGAGCGAGAGATTGGGAGGAAACAAGCTGGCCAGATGAGCCGAGGATAATGTTGTCTTGGTCATTTTCAGGGAACAGCGGGGCCTGAGTGGTCCGACTCGGAGTCGAGTTGTTTTTGGGTCCTTGAGGGGGGTGTGGAGAATGGGGAGGGAGCTCTGGTGCATGCTGCAAGTGGCTTTCCGGTGTTCATGGTGGCTCTGGTGTCTGTCCAGAGTGCCACAGTGCCGATCAGTTATCTGATATGCGATCAATCGATGGGCAAAAGGATCGGCGGCGGACAAGGGATATACGTGTGTGACATGGAAAAGTGGGTGGACCATGTAAGACGGCTCTTGCACGGTGAGGGAAGGGAGTGACACCATGACGTCGTCGAAATGATCGATCCGCCCGCCGAGAGGCAGTGCAGTCGAGCGCCGATTCTCGTTTCGTTGTTCGTTGTTGACGACGACCAAGCGCTTAATACCTATTTCTGTCTTTGCTCCAGCTTCTCCATCTCACTCTCTTCAAGACCCAGCGGCACCCTCAACTCTCACCTTTGCCACCCACCCACTCTCCACCCCGCACCCACACTCGCCACCCCCTCCCCTTCCGCCGCAGTCGCATCATGTCCGACCGCTACCCCAACATCAGCCAGCTCAACATGCTGGAGAATGTCTGGAGGACACGGCCGGACTCCGAGTTCCAGGAAGCCCGCCAGCAGCAGCAACAGAAGCAGCAGTTCCAGGAGCACCAGCGGGAGGGCTCCGCCGGATCCAACAACCCGTTCGCCCCATCGTCGTCCATCAACCAGTTCAACCAGCAGTATCCCGCAGTCCAGACTGGCGGCATCCAGAATGGTGGTGGGGCCTTCTCGGGCATGTCACAGATGTCCCCGACCTCACAAATGTCCCCAGCCTACCAGCAGCCAATGGCGACAGGCTGGGGCCAGCAGCAGCCGTGGGACCAGAGCGGCTTCTCGCAGCAGCAGGCCCAGCAGCAGGCACTCTCCCCGCAGGAGACGTACGGCCAGCAATACGGAAATCAGCACATGGCCTCACAGCTCACCGGAATGGGAGGGATGGGAATGGGCGCAGGAATGCCTGGCTCTGGAATGGGCGGAGCCGGCATGATGGGTGGCGACTACGGCATGCGCGTTCCTTCGCAGGCCCACGCCCAGACGGCCCAGATGAGCAACATGGGCTACAGCGCCTTTGACCCGTTCTCCCCGACCGGCGGCAACCAGCAGTACGGAGCGGGGCAGTACGCTTCGCCAGTCTCGCCCGTTGGCGCGAACAACTACGGGGGTGGCTACGGTGCGAACCACTACGCCCCAGTTCCGGAACAGATCCAGTCCACCCTCAATGTCGCCACGGGTGTCGAGGTGCCCAAGTCGAACGAGATCTTCAAGTCCAAGTCCGACAACTGGGTCCAGCTCAACCTTTCAAAGCGCCGTATGGACCTCGGCCCGCCGATCAACCCGCCAAAGAACTTTGCCGAGAGCTACCGCATGGTGATGGACCAGGCGTTTGAGAATGTGCTGAACGCGATCGCCTCGGTGAGTAGATGCAGGTGACCATGACTGACATCAGAACAACAAGGCGGACATTTCCACCTCATTTGAGGCGTGTAGCGCGGCGCAGAGCGTGCACGAGATGCTCTTCCGCGATCACGGCGAGGCGGGACTGCAGAAGAAGCTGGCCGAGGTGTCGTCCAAGGCGGCGGGCCGCCGTCTCGGCGAGGACGTGCGCCGTGCACTCAACATGGTCCGCTCGGCGCCGTGGGCCATTGGCACATTCGACGACATTGTCAACGACACGATCGCTGGCCTCAAGGACATCTTCCCGTACTAGAAGTCTTGGGAGCAGTACACGCGCTCAAACCGGTGCGGGCCGATGACATAGAAATAATGACAGCAACGACATAGAAATGCAACCATGTGCATCATGACTCTGATCTGGATGCTCCGTGCATCCCCTTGGAGGCCGCCACCGTCGCTTCCCAGTCTGCACGTGAGGTGCTGGTGGACTTGTCCGAAAGGACGTACGGGCGCCGACAGTCAAATGGGCAGTGGTAGCCGGGCACGGGGACGAGCCCGTCTCAGCCCATGAGAGCCCATGAGGCATCGCCGAAATCCGACAGTTCTGATGTCATGTGACCCATAGATACCGAGATCGCTCGGCGTGGTATATAGCTTCTGCCCATCTGAACACGATGCCCTCGTTGTTCCTCCCCACATATCGCCTACAACAAACCATCCTACCATGTCAATGACCGGCGTCCTCCTCGTTACCGGTGCCTCCAGCGGCGTGAGTGTGCGAAAGCTCCATCTCTAACGGCTGCAGATCGGCCTCGCGACCGTCAAGGCGTTCCTGAACAAGGGCGTGCGTCGCGTCGTTGCCGCCGACGTCGCGCCTGCGCTCGACACGGAGATGGCCGCGCTCTCCAAAGAGTTCCCCGACGCCGACATTCTCATCCACAAGTGCAACGTTGCCGACGAGGACGAGGTCAAGTCGATGGTCGCTGCTGCCGTGTCCAAGTTTGGCCGCGTCGACTATGGCGTCAACTGTGCGGGCGTCGCCGCCGGCGCGCCGTTCGAGAGCTTTGACACTGCGATCTGGGACAAGACCATTGGCGTCAACGAGCGCGGCGTCTTCTTCTGCATGCGCGAGCAGCTCAAGGTCATGGCCGCGCAGGACTATGCGCCCGCCAAGGACGAGCGCCGCAAGCAGCGCGGCGCCATTGTCAACATTGCCTCGCTCGCCGGCCAGGTCGGCCTCATGAACAGCGCCGCCTACGTCGCGTCCAAGCACGCCGTCATGGGCCTCGCAAAGGTCGCCACCCTCGAGTACGCACACAAGGGTGTCCGCACCAACTGCGTCGCCCCCGGCTGGATCAAGACCAACGTGAGTCGAGTGTTTGCTCGTCTGCTGACTGTCGCAGATGACCCAGGGCCATGAGGGGGCTAGGGCCATCTACGAGTGGGGCACCCGTCCCGACCACACTCCCATGCACCGCGGCGGCATGCCCGAGGAGATTGCCGACGTCATCGTCTTCCTCTGCTCCGAGGAGGCAAGCTTCGTCTCCGGCGCCACCTGGAACATTGACGGCGGATACATGTGCAACTAGAGGCGGTGAACGCGTTCCTGACGGAGAAGAGGATATTATGCAGTCATGACAAATACGTGGGAGAATGGAGAAGCAAAGCTAGCACGGTGTGTGCGTTGGAAGGCTCGCGTCTGCCAGATGGACTTTGGGTATCGATCGGCGCGGGGTGCGGGGTTGGGAAGATTCCTCGCAACGACCGGGACATCAGGTCAGATCGCAGAGTGTCTTGGCACGAGCGCAACGTGCTCATGGCCGATGACGAGATGCACTGTGGACAATCTACTGCCGTTCCCCTCCGCTACCAAGGCCTGAAGCTGATCCTGACTGACCTGTGGCTCCCAACTGTGGTCTAATCGAAGCCTTGTACCTCTACCATTGCGACGGTCAGAGAGTGCAGCGAGGGGTTGGTCACGAAACCCACCAGGTGGGAGAGAACTAGCCGCTTCCTCTCTTGAAGAAGCACCGTCCCCACCGTCATCAAGTACCCGACGACCGCATTGTTCAGTACTGACGAACGAAAGTGGCAACCCGACCCCTCTCCATCTGATCCAGCACTGAAGGTCATCGCATCACCTATGCCTTTGCTTCAAAGTCGCGAATCTTCTCCAACGTACGCCGCACCTTGTCACGCGCATGCTCAAGGTCCTGCTCCACATGCGTGATGCTGTTCTTCGCCCTGTCGAGGTCCTCTTGCATGGCGTCAATCTCGAACTGGTCGTCCTCTGACGGGTCTGCGCCGTACTCGCCCTTGACCGCAGCGATACCCTCTTCCAGCTCCGACATCTGGGTCCGCAGCCGACTCTGGAGCTCCTCGAATTTCCGCAAGTCGTAAAGCTCCTCTGTGGCCCGGTCGCCGGCATGCATCTCCCACAGGAGACGCTCGAGGGCAGTTTCAGCGGCGTCGTGAGTCGCCCGAGCCTGCTGGAGAGCGTCCTGGTTCTCAGCCGTGTCGTTCTCGTCCACCGAGTGCTGGGCCGTGTCGACACTGCGCTTCGTGTCGAACAAAGCCGCCTGACTGTCGCGGCGGCGAATGTGGATGTCCCGCACGCTCTTCTGCAGAGTTTGGATGAGCTCTACGGTCCTCTTTTCATCCAGCTTGCGGAGAAGATCAACAGCTGGAGTTAGAGTGGCCCCTCCGCGTACGACATACCGTCCATTGTTGGTGCGAACATGGTAGTCTGCATACGGCGAGCAGCAGCTATATATACGCTCAGGTCCAGGGCAATGTTCCCCATGACCGTCAGCAGCGAGAACGATTCCGCTCAGGGTTGCATGAAAGCTAAGAGAACCGAAGAAGAGCGTGGCGTTCGACAGGTTCTATCGGTCCACCACAGTCCGCAGTCCACAGGAAACTGCACAGGAAACTGCGTTCCAGACTGGCCTGGACGCGAGTGCAACTGGCCAGATCGCGACGCCACACCGCTCCATCTGGAGGTTGCTCGGGCACCTTCTGCCTGACAATGGCGGTTGATAGTGCGGCTCCGCATGGTCAGCTGTCGAGCTGTGGAGGAGACCAGTGTCGAAGCCAGAGGGAGGGTTGATCGGCATATCGTTGACTTGCATTCCTTCCATGATAACTACATACTACATTCTGCCCCACTCGTATCCTTTGTTGACCACGGTCTCCAGGCGGAACCGCTCCTTGCCGGCCTTCTTGCGGTACTCGTCGCGGGTGAGCATCTCGATGCCGGCGACGTAGGAGTCAATCTCGGCGTTGGTCCACTTGAAGCTGGCGGGATCCTGCCGCTGATGATGCGCCTTGTAGACCTCCTTATCGTCGCGCAGAGCTCGCATGGAGCGCGTGCAGAGGGAGCGCACGTATTGAAGCTTGTCGCCCGTCGCGGCGAGACACTCTGCAGGCACGTCCTGGAGTCCCACAAAGGTGAGGCGCACGCCAGTGTCCTTGCAGAGAGAGTACGAGAGGTCGTCAAGCCAGCCCTTTGGGACCCACGGGTTCTCTGGTGTCGCTGGGGGCAGCCGCGTCGCATTGTCCTTGGCGCTCGGCCTCTGCTTCCGCATCGCGATGGGGGGCTCCTGGGTGAAGATGAAGACGACCTCGCGGACGCTTGGCGGAAGAGGGGAGATATGGATCAAGCCGTTGACGATGCCGGGGCGATTCTCCAGTGGTTGGTACGCAATGTTGTACACGACGCGAACGGCTCCCTGCCCGACCGCGACCGTGTGGGCCCGACGCGTCAGGCGCCCGATGACCGTGAGCGGATTGCCGTCCGTGTCCGTCGCATCTTGCTCGACAGGATCTAAGACGCAGAACTGAACGACATTGGGCGTGCGTGCGGCATACCAGACCGGATTGATACTGCGTGGCTCGGGGTGGTCGAGAATGTAACGGAAGGTGTGGGCTTTGGGGGAGTGGCGCATGATACGCTGCACGCCGCGGTACGGCACGCGCCCTTGCTGGTCGACCACCGTGGTGTGCTTGAGCAACTGCTTGCACGACTTGGGCAGGTGGCGACTAAGATCTGGGATGCCCAAGTCGTCATCGCTGCTGCTGTAGTCGTCTTCGATCGTCGCAGTGTCGCCTCGGTCACGGCGGACCAACTCGCACCACTTCGGGTAACGTTCCTGCAAGCCGAGGCCGGGGTAACAGCCAGGCCGGAGGCGTCTCGGGTCAAAGGGCCGTTTCTGCGGCTAGAGGTCCTTGTCGCCGTCCTTGTCGCCGTCTTCATCGTCCTCACTGTCCTCATCGTCCTCGTCGTCTTCATCCTCGTTATCCTCGTCGCTGTCATCATACGACTCCTCGCCAGAGCCAACCCATTTCCTGCCATCCCATTCTCCTGGGTCTTCATCTTCATTCTCCCCCACCATTTCTTCGATGTTGAGCTTCGGGTTCTCCGCAAGGACGGTGGGAAGGGCCATTTCCAACTCGGTGGGATTGGTAGGGGGAAAGAACGGAATGTACTCGTCCCTGATGTTCGAGTTCCACTTGAGGAACATGGGCAGCGGCTCGATCCGCTCGCCGTCGTACGTTCCAACGCCGAGGCTAACCAACGTGCCCGAGCTCGTCTGCATGGCGAGATCGTCGTCATTGAACAGGCAAATGTGCTCGGCGAGGGAGGCCTTGGCCCGAGCGCGCATCGCCGGCCCCGCAGGGGCGCGGCGACGCGAGCTGTTGCTTGATGTTGCCTTGCGCTTCTTGGGTGGCATGGTAGATGGGTAATGGGAATTGCAAAGGGATCGAGGGCTCAATCAACCTGACAAAGACCTGTCGACACGTCAGACAATAACGCCTCGGATTATTGCGGCATGGACCTTGCGGTTAAAATTCGGAAAATCCAAGACTTCTAATCCGACGATAAGCCGGAATGGGTGTTTGTTTGAGCGTTCTTCTGGCGTCGAGTGGTACACCCCCCCCCCCCCCTCGCTGAGCGTCAGATACAGGGACAACCTGTTCAGTAATCAGGTTCGATTCCCATTGCCCTTCCAAGCACTTCCTTATCATGGCGACTGGTACTCGCCGTCACCGCTGACAACGCCACCACAAAGGACGCGGGCCTCACACCTCGGCGGTTGCAGCTGTGTCCGAGTGGCGGAGAATCATCCTGCCCCGATACTGGCGATCCATCAGTACAGTATTGTCCATTTTCCAACTGTCACACATTGACACCTTTGTTCCCACTGAAGAAACAAAGTAATGCAATTAATATTGCCACATGAGCCCCGCGAGACCGGCTGATAGCTGCCCTCTGCTCTCCAGTCAACAGTCAACGGTGGTAGTCTGGCTGCCTAACAGGCATTGCTCTCTACATTCGGAGACGGGACTGTTGTTTATTATTTTTTAATCCTGCCAGAGCGTGACAGAGGAACAGCGCTGGGGAGAAACATTGGCAAAAGATCAGGCGGCCAACCGTATGCAATATCGCTTTGCGTTGCGGCACCAGACGAGCCCACAGAAGCAAGCAAGGAAAGTGAGATCGGAGACGGATCAAGAATCTTGATGCCAACGGCGATGCCACACGCCGGCGGCCAAAGCGGTATCGACAGCCGCGCTCCCCCTCTGCACAGATCTACAAATCTGGTCCCTCGGGTGGTTCCTCGCCACTTTTAAAGCAAGGTCCTTTGGCTCGAGTTGTGTGCACCAGAGAACCAGCACGACTATAAGAACGCCATTTCCCTATTCCCTTCCTTGGCTTCTTTTCTTCTCAGCACTCCTCCATCCTGCAACAACCGTGAGCCGTGAGTGTTGAGTTTGCCTCGTTTTGTCGTCAAGGCCACTCCAGCAAGAGACCGTTGTCAGTGGCACCACTGTCGCTGTCAATGTCCCTGTATCGTTCTAGTTCTGAGCCGCTCTGCCTATCGGCGAGTTTATCTCAGGTCCTTCTTCCCCCCTATACACGCTCCTTGTCTTCCCCTTCCTTCCTATCGCCTCCTCTGTCTCCCCTCTCGCAGCCTTTCCCACCGTCCCTCATCACGTTGGTCCTCCTTCCCTGGACCTACATCTAAGGCAACCGTGTTGTATGAACCCCCTTCCAAGGACACAGCCTCTCCGGTCCACCCTAACACTTTGACTGCCTCGTTGTGCCCCAAGTGGCAGTGTTGCACCACTGACTTTAGAACACGACTGTCGTCGCTGTCTGCCGCTGTCCCGCCCCACATGCTACTCCCAATATATGGAAAGAGAAACGACTGTGTGCCGTCTAGCACCAACACTCGCCCCAATAGGCCTGATAACAAGGTCACAACTGTAAGTATGGCGTGTCGGCATTTTCTCACCTTAGTCCCACAACGCCAGCGGGTCTGGCTCCAATAGCAGGCATGGCAGCGACAGACAGCCAGCCAGCAGTAAGTGCGGCATTTCGACCTTTCCTAACTCTTAGTCCAACGCCGCGAGCGCGTCTAGTATCAAGACCGGTGGAACCAGGCGTACAACTGTAAATGTGGTGTGTCGGCGTTCGCTGACTCTCAGTCCCACAACAGTGCCGGCTCGTCCCGTGGCGAGGCCGCCAACGAGCCGGCGCCCAAGAAGCCCAAGGTGAGTGTCGAGTGTGGCACCGCTGACTTTAGACCGCCGCGCGCGCACCCGCACCCGCACCCGCGGCACCTCTGCCGCCGCTTCCCAAGGACCCCAGGGGCAGCGACTGGGTGCTGCCGGCGAGTGCCGCCAGTGGCGATTCACTGACTGTAGAACATGGCGGCCTTTGTCCCCGCGGTAAAGCGTGCCGCCAAGGATACGAGCTTGGCGGTGAGAGTCAACGGCCAAGATGCACTGCTGACGTCTGCAGACAGAGCCGCTCGCTGCGACGCCCCTGGCGGACACGTCCGCCCTTAAACATGTAAGCAGTGCCGCGATCCCCCGAGCAGCGCACATGACTGACCTTAGTTTTTACCGCAAGCCCCAGCTCTTCGCGCCCGGCGGCACGCACGCGCAGCGGCGCGTGCTCTGGGGAAAGCGGGGCTACCCGTTTGCGGCCAAGGACGACGCCGAGGCCTGGTTCAAGGAGGCCCGTCGGAGGGGCCCAGAAGTCGCGCCCGACCGGCTCGAGGCGGCCCTCGCCGCTATGGCTGACGACATTGCTGGTGAGGCGCTCCTGCGGGCCAACTTCAAGGCCCAAGGAAAGGTCACAAAGGCCGACAAGCGGCGCCTCTTCTACCTCTTTGTCGTTGGCGCCCAGGCCGACCTCGACCGCTGCAGCGGCCACGGCGCCTGTACAGAGGCCCACACCTGCGTCGGCGCGCGCCACGAAGTCCTGGTTACGGGACAGGCCGACCCCACGGCCGAGTACCCCGACAGGACCGTGGCGTGTGCTGACATGTGGGAGCGCGGCCTGTGCTTCGAGTGCACCATCGATGAGTCTGTCGAGAGGCAGCAGAATGAGCGCCGCTGGGAGCTCGCGGTCAAGAGCATTAACGACCGCGACCACATGCTCGACCCTGCGCGCCAGCGCTTCCAAAACCTGGTGCGTCGTTTTCACGCGATACGGGAGACGGTCGACCTCGTCAACCAGGTGTTCTTGACGCAGTACGGCTCGCCCGCGGTGGTGGCGTACCACAGCACAACCCAAGGGCTACAAGGACGACATTACCATCCGCATCGTGGAGTACGAGGACGGCAAGTTGCCGTTCCGCCGACGGACCACCGCCCATTTTGCCTTCTCGTTCCGCCGTGGCCATCCTGGTGCGGTGAGTATGGCCTCTGTTGCTTCGGCACAAAGGTCGTGTAGCCGCAAGGCTGGCCGCCTTTGAGCAGTGGAGGGCCGCCGAGGAGGACCGCCCCGATCGTGTCAAGAGCATCGCGCTGGCTTGCCGTCTGCACCCCCAACCAAAGGGTCACTATTCCCGATACCGGGTGAACCAGAGGACATTACCGAGTGCTGAAAAGCCGTGAACGAGGACTTCGACCTGAGGCGCATCAAGCAGATCCTTGTGCAGAACGGGCACCCGAGCAAGATCAGATCATCAAGGACATGGTCAAGGATGAGCGCATCCGTCTCTTCGTCCGCTAGGACCTTGACCGTGAGGGTTTCAAGCCCATCGAGTCCGATAGGTTCAGTGAGTGGCTCCGGAATCCCGGACGGGGTCTCGACTGACATGCAGTGGTTCTTGACGAGTACGCAGAGTACATCTCCATGACCAGCAACGACCTCGACGACCAGGCGAGGGACAGGGGCTTGTCGTACTCCTCCCTGCCCAGATGGAGCTGGCGTGCCGTCTCACCGCTCAGGCGGTAAGTTAACACCCACTTGGCTGTCTAACAACCAGGTCAACCAGGAGGACCCCTCTGTCGTAGTGTGTGAAAGAGAGTTGCATGGAGGACTACGAAGCTACGGACTATGCTTAAATACTACCGGGACGAACGTAAGAACGAGAGCGTAGTAAATCTCTACCAACACCCTCATGGTACGTGAACCCGCACCACTTCAGCCGAGGCGGAGCCTGGACCAGGAGGACCCCTCCTGGTACGTCAACCCGCACCACTTGAGCCGAGGTGGAGTCTGGTAGATTTGGGTATATGCACACATATTGGAATACATAGACGGCATGCATCTTAGCGACCTGCAACAATTAATCACTGCGACTGCCGCTGCCGCTCCTGCTGCTTGCCTGCCTGCCACATTCGCCACATTCGCCACATCTTTAATCACTCTTTACGTAACCGGACCATACGCCACAGGCGAGGCGCTCGAACTGTTTAACAGCTCTTGTGGTCTGCAGGAGTGAGGAAACAGCCGACCGGTGATACTCGTTACGTGGGCGCAGTCCTCGAGGCAGAGCAAGTCCCTCACCACTTGGTTCCCGCTGAAAGCGCACGGGCGACAGTCTCTGAATACAAGGCTCGGTTTGGACCGTTTCACTCAGTGTCTTCACAAGACAGCTGATGAAGGACTGGGTCAGTGGGCGAGGCGGCCGAGGCGGCCCAGGTAGAAGCACCGGGTGGTAGAACAAGCCCGTGCGCCGCACAGTTCCAATTTCCATTCGACTTCGGCCTAATGCCCAAGGCAGGTTGTCGGTTGTGGGTAAGCTTTTAGACTTAGACCTGAGACCAGGCTTCAATCGTGATACATTCTGACACTGGTTCGGCGAGTTCTTCTAAGACTTGTAACCTTCCAGCAGATGTGGATCTCGAAGCAAGAGTACGATGAATCTGTTAGTGGAGCCACAATCCTGGAGGAACTTATGCCCAAACTATCAATACTGGCTTGACAGCGATGGCCCATGTTCGTTTACGTAAGACACAGGTCGGAATTGGAAGACGTTACTCGCAATCGTCATAACACATTCATCAACAACTCTTTCATCGACAGTTACGAAGGCTACGACGTGGCGAGACGTCTTCTCTTGGGTTTTCGCTGGGCACCTAGTTGACCGCTTAGAAGCACTTGCGGTGGACGATGGAAGGGCCCTGTAAAAGTCAGTGTTGATAATTTGGGCATAAGTTCTGCCAGGATTTTGGCTCCACTAACAGATTCATCGTACTCCTGCTTCGAGATCCACATCTGCTGGAAGGTGGAGAGCGAGGCTGCAAGTGTTAGTCGAAATAACGGAGAGAACATCGTCGGAAGAACAAGAGAAGATGGAAATGGACCGAGGTGGAGGTGGAGGTGGAGTGCCAGCCAAAGTGGCAGTCACGTGGCTGTGACGCTAGCCACACCTCTGGTCTCCTCTTCTCATCTCATCCCCATCGTCTCCAATCGCTTCCAACTGCCCAGAACTCACCGAGGATAGAGCCTCCAATCCAGACACTGTACTTGCGCTCCGGAGGAGCGACAATCTTACTGATTTGTTAGCAGTGGAAGGGGTGGAAGGGGTGGAAGAGGAGGAGGGGGGGGGGGGGGGGGGGGGGGGCCCTGCGTCATCGCCGCCTGCTTTGGCTCCAGCGATGACATCTCGTCTCTCTCTCTCTCTCCATCGCTTCCCACCCCTCCCATCCCACCACAATGCCCATCCTCCCCCGCCACGACCACGACGAGGGCCCGCCAGCGCCCGGAGAGTACGTCGTGCTCTTGATCCTGCTGTGTGTCGGAGCCGCAGGTTACATTCTTTGGTGGCGGAGACGCAGCGGAAGCAGCACCTTTGCGTGAGTACTCCCACCTGCGACTCCTTTCGGCGTGTCTGCTGTGTGTCTGTGTCTGTATCTCGGAGCCACGCCAAGAGTGCTGGAGTTTGCTGGTGGGGTTCAGCTCCTCCGACTGGGGCATCGGCTGGTATCACGACGCCGCTTTTGCAACGCGACAGGACACTGGACGCGACGACTACGGGCCACGGACCTCGGACCTAGCCTACCGTCGGACAGTCCGCTCTGGCTCATTCTCTCGGGCCGAGTTCTGGTCCAACCGTAGCCTGTGTCCTAATTTTGCTAACCTCAGACTCGACAACCTCCGCTTGCCCCGGTCCGGCGTGCGGCTCTCGACCGAGGACGACGGGGTAGGTAACTGATCGCAACCTGTTATCTGAACTCGAGCTGACGAGATTTCTCACGCACTTGTGCCTGTCAACGTTCTCTCATCGCATACATCTTCCCCTCCGTCAACCTTGCTCCCATGTTCCACATCTCGTCTGACCTCCTTGCCCACCGCCCTGCGCTCTACGTCTGCGCACTTCACTCCCGGATGGAACCGCGCCGTACATGTCCACCCAACAGCCGACGGTGGAGTCATTCTTGACAAACAACGCGTCGTCGGACTCGCTCCCGCTACACCTCGAGCAGGAGGTGCCGTTCCTGCCAGAGTCGACCGCCGCCGAGGCCGCCGCGCTGAGCGACAATCTGAACGAGAGCCGGTTCCCCCGCGGCGAGCTGAACCCCGTCTCGCACCACGTCGCGTCGTCGCCGACGTCTGCAACCAAGAGGCTCCACCCCCTCAATCCCGCACAGTTCAATCGCGAGCTCAACCCTGCGTCGCACCACAACAGCACGAGCCCCACCACCGCCCACAGCATCAACGCGGCGGCCCTCCGCGCGCAGCTCGCGTCCAAGAGCCCTAGCCCCGTGCCGTCAGACTCCCATCCTGCCAGCTCGAGCGCGGCTGCCGCGCCGGCAGCCACCTCGGACCCCCTCGGCGCTGGCGTCGAAATGTCTTCGGGCGCGCCAAAGTACTTCCGCCGCAGCGCACGGGCTAAGCGCGGCCCCGTCGAGGCATCGGACCATGATGACGACGACGAGTCGGGCAACGAGTCGGACGCCAACCGGCTATTCAAGCTCGGCGACGACGATGAGGAGGACTAGGTGGTTGGTTGTATGAGCGAGGTGATGTGCCTCGAGGGTGACGACTGATGTTCGCGAGGGCGAGCACCAGTGGAGGCGGAGAGGAGAGATGCGTTCTATGGCATGCTTTATGCGTGATGGGGGGGACGTGATGATCATGTTCTTGTTCTCTGCACTGTCGCGTTCGAGTGTTCGATAATGTCAGGATTCCTGTGGCAGTTTAAAACGTGGCACCGCTCCCCTTTGAACTCGGCACGCCCGCCGGTGGCCGACATGGCGAGTTGGTCAATCTGTCGGCGTAATGTTCCATTGGTGCAGTTTCTTTGTGTTGTCCAAAGTGTCCTGGCATCCGCGTCCCTCCACCCTCGGCCTCCGGCTTATGTATGGAGTTGCTGGCGGCGGGCGAGGGCGGCGGAGATGGTTCGTGCGGGACCGAAGCAGTCCGCGCTGATTCCCGCGCCGTCATCTGCCGGCAACGGCTTGCCGTGCAGGGCGTGACTTTTGACTCTAGTGTGGGCTGTCAAGCGTGGGCGTGGGCAGGCTGTGGTTGTCGTGCATTCAGACAGCCATGGAGAGGGGGCGCCTGCCTGCATGCATGCATGCGCATGCATGTATTGTATGGGCTAGGAAGGAGGAGAGAGGAAGGGTGCCAGCCATGGAACGTGTAGAGAGAGTTTGCATGACGCCACAGGAGTGACCCGTTTTCCTCAATCCACGCCCTGGACCCGGATGGTGGTCCAGTGGTGCCAGCACTACCTTCCAAACACGAATTGCACTCCTCGTCACCTCCATCTCCGTCTCCACCACCACTAACACCTACACCTACACCTCCCTCTCAGGCCTCTCACTCTCCATTCCACGCCTCTCCACTCCCCCAACTCGCTCTCCGCCCCGCCCCCAGGCTAGGACATGCACGCACCTCCTTAATTCTCGTCCTTCAACCCCGTCCCGACTCCCCACCACCCGACGAGCACCCACCCGCCACGTTACGCCGAGCCGAACCGAACCGAACCGACTATCGTGTCGTAGTGCAGCTCTGCGCTGTATAGTGCTTGCTCTCACACATCCCCAAGCTATCAGCGGCTAGATACGTTATTGTTGTCCTTATACACTCGGTCAACTAGCTCTAATAAACACGCTGATCGAACAACCCCGACGACCGCTCGCTTCCAGCCCCCCGTCGACCACCACCACCTAACATCCTCTGCGCGCAGCGACACAACATAACATTAATCAGTCGCAGCACCCCATCAAAGCGGCTTCCTCAGCTGCCCCCTCTCACCACCACCACCACATCCACCTCCGGACACGTCACTCGCCGGCTTGAGAGTCCCAGTCGCCTGGAAGGAGGCGGCACCCTGTTCCTCGACACCGACACAGACGCCGCAAGCCTCAACGGCCGCTGTCCGCAATGTCCCACGCACTTTTGTGAGTGTCCAGAGGGAGAGCATGACAAGGCCGAGCAAGTGCGCTCCACACGTCCGGTGCTGTCCGGCACCGCCGACAGCCAGCTGGATTACACTCTGGCTCCAACCTTGCCGCCCGACGTTGCCCACACCTCACAACTAACCTCCAGGCTGCGGCTGTTCCTCTCGCCGTACTTCTCGATCTCGGTCGCGATGCACTACCTCAAGACCTACCCCGAGAGTATCGGAATCAGTCATTACCTCTGCTGGCGCATGAAGTCGATGCCCTCTGAGGAGGTCGAGTTTTACTGGCCTCAGATCTGGTGAGTAACTGGCGGATCCGGCCGCGAGCGGACGTGACAAACTATCGGTGCGCTAACCCGCAGCCACCTCCTCATCACCCGCCCCACAGAGAGCACCGCGCTCGAGAGCTTTGTCGTCTCGCGCTGCGAGGAGAGCACCCACACGGCCATGCTGGTGAGTGTCGGCTGCGAGAAGCCAGCTAACCCCAGACCTTCTGGTTCATGCAGACCGCGCTCCACGATCTCACCCCGACGCGCGTGTCCAAACCCCGCCCCTTCCTCATCTGCCAGCGCGTTCTCCACCGCTGCCACGAGATCCTCTTCGGCGACCCGCCCGAGCCCAGCCGCTCGCCCTACCGCTCCCTCCCCCCTTCCCCCCACCCATCCAGCCCCCCGCTGGGCAGCGCGCTCGCCTCAGCCCTCGGCTTGGGCGACTCGTCATCACCCCTTACACCACCCACGCGCGTCAATCCCCACGCATTCTCCGCGCTGGTAGGAATGAGCACCATGATTGCTGGACCTGCAATGCCCGGCCTCACCAACCTCGTCGGAGAGTGGGCCGTTCTGCAGGGACGGAAACCGATCGACATTGCGCAGGAGGGACGCTCGCGAGTGGAGGTCGATCGCTCCGCAGGCGCGGACGGCAAGTGGGACCCCAAGGCCTCGAGCGCACGCCCGTCATTGCCGGAAAGCGAAGGGTCCGACGACGACGACATTGCCGCGTCCGCCGGCAAGCCCACCGGCCCGGTAGGCATTCCCCCGCGCCGTGCCATGACTCTGGGGCAGCAGGCATCCCAATCGACGGCGGATCTCCACGCCCGGCCGCCACTGCACCCGTCGCAGACAGCACCGGCGTTCCGCTCACCAGCCGAGTCGACACCGGCGCTTGGCGTCGATTCTGACAGGCGAGGACGCGACCCCTTTGGCCAGTTCCCCGGCACACCGCCTGCTCCAGTGCCCAAGCTTCTGCCCACCCACCAGCCATTCCACTCCGTCCCCGAGCTGCCGTCAGCAGGCGGCATCTCCCGCCGCGGCACACCGGGCCGCCCGCCGTCGGCCGACGCGCTCCTCGCCGCATACTCGCTCGAGGCGCAGCGCCAGCTGCTCAAGAGCCATTACTGCCGCAGCGAGATCCGCTTCTTGCTGCTGCTCGAGGATATTTCGAACCGTCTGCTTGTGATCCCCAAGCCCGCGCGCATCTCCGCATTGCGAGCAGAGCTCACGAGCCTGAACCACATGCTGCCTGCCGAGGTGTGCATGCCGCTGTGGTGCAACGCCGACCACCACCGCCACGGCGACAAGAAAAACTCGTCGACGTTCCTCCGCCCAGACAGGAAGCAGTACGCGTCCCACTCGCGCGTCGTGCGCATCTCGCCTGGTGACTCGGTCGTGCTCAACTCGGCAGAGCGCGCGCCGTACGTGCTCCACGTCGAGATCCTCACCGACGACCTCGACTTTGACCCCACAGGACGAGAAAACCGCGAGCTGCTCAAGAAGATTGTTGTGCAGGAGGACATGAAGAGGCGGAAAAAGGAGCAGGGCTTTGCGGGTATTACGACACCGCCGACGTTTGAAGGTTTCGGCGCGCTCATGCCGCAAGCCGTGCCGATGGTCGAGGTTGAGGGCGAGGTCGCGATTGCTGAGGAGGACCCTCTGGAGTCGCCGGATCTCCCCATTGAGCAACGCAAGTCGATTCAGCCCGAGGAGGTGGAGGAGATGGACCTCGTCGAGCAGCTGTACGGCAACAAGCTCTCCGTGCGCGACAACCTCACCGACTTTGCCGAGACCATCCCTCTCCCGACGGCCCCGAAGAACAAGCAGCTTGACCTCGAGGTGTGGAACTCTGGTGACCAGTCGCCCTCACGCCGGTCATCGCTAGGCGGCGCGCCGTCACCCCTGTTGGGCCGCCCTCTGACACCAATTGCGACAAACGGCGGGGCTACGCTCACTATCGACAGCGCGCAGATCCGGCCCGCTACCCCCGTCTCACCCCTCGCGCTCGACCCCAACGGCGAAACCTCGCCGACTCCTAAAAAGGTCATTTCGCTCGAGGACTATTCTGAACGCATGCGCACGGCGGCGGTCATGCTTGCTCAGCTCGAGGCCTCGCAGAAGGCGGCTGTGCCCGAGACACCATCGACTACATCCGGCGCCCTCCGGTGGATCCCTGGAACCGGCTGGATCACGGGGTCCAAGGACAAGAAGGATGAGGCCGAGCAGGCCAACAGCGCGGGCGGCAAGCTACGCCTCGCGGCGGCTCAGGCGGCGGCGATCCGCGAACGCATCATGGAGGAGATGATGGCGCTGGAGGAGGAGCGCGTGCAGCGCATGACTGCGCGTCCCGAGGGTGTCGAAGTGGGCGACTCGGAGGGCAAGACGGCCGAGGACGAGGGTATTGTCCGCCGCGAAATCAACAAGGCGGACCCGTCGGCGGCAGTGTTCAAAGAGTCGTGGAGCGCGAAAAAGTCGCGTATCCGCGCTTCCTCGCCCTGGGGCCACCTCGCCAACTGGGACGTCATCTCGGTCATTGTCAAGACGGGCGCGGACCTTCGCCAGGAGCAGCTCGCCACGCAGCTGATTGAGCGCTTTACACGCATCTGGAAAGAGGAGAATTGCGAGTGCTGGGCGCGGTTCTTCCGCATCCTCATCACTGGCGAGAGCTCGGGTCTTGTCGAGACGATCACGGACGCCGTGTCCGTGCACTCTATCAAAAAGTCCGAGTACGCGCGCCGCGTCGCCGAGAACACGCCGATCGGACACGTGTCGCTCATGGACCACTATGTCAATACGTACGGCAAGCCCGACAGCGGCATCTTTGCGCGCTCGCGCCGCAACTTTATCAAGTCGCTCGCGGGCTACAGCATCATCACGTATCTGCTGCAGATCAAGGACCGGCACAACGGCAACATTCTGGTCGACCGCGACGGTCACCTGATCCACATCGACTTTGGTTTCATGCTCTCCAACTCGCCTGGCGGCAACATGGGCTTTGAGGCGGCGCCGTTCAAGATGCCGCTCGAGTACGTCGAGATCATGGGCGGTCTCGACTCGCCGGGCTACGCCTACTTCCGCAAGCTGTTCAAGGAGGGCTTTGAGGCGGCGCGCAAGCACTCTGACAGCCTCATTGCGATTGTCGAGCTCATGCAGAGGGACTCGAAGCTCGACTGCTTTGCGCTCTTTGGCGAAAACACCGTCAACCACTTCCGCGACCGCTTCGCGCTCGGCCTCACCACCCAGGCCATTGACGCATACCTCGACCGCCTCATTGTAACCTCGACAGGAAGTAATTATACGAGACTATACGACACGTTCCAGTACTACAGGTGAGCTAGTGTTTGGCACTGAGCTAACATCCAGCCAAGGAGTCTTGTAATAGCGCCCACCCCCGCCCGCTCAGCTCACTCCGACTCTGTGTGTTATTTTTTGTTTTGTTTTCGCCTTCCCTTTTTTATTCGCAGGCGTGCGTGTTGGGAGGGAGGAGGGAGAGGAGCGAAGAGACGGAAGAGGAAGACGTCGGGACACTCGGTCTCGGGGCCAACTGAAGGGGGGAGTACTGCCATCTTGCATGAACGTAGACCACAGTTGCATTGCATGTCCTGTTGTTACCGCGACGCAATCGCGCAGCGAGCACGGAGAGCAGGCGGCAGTGGCGGCGGTGGGAACTCGCACTACCTGACAGACGAACAGGGGCGGTTTCCACCTCGGAATCGGCACACCCATCCAACCCCATTGTGTCCAGTCTGGCGCGCAGACATGAGCCTGCATCGGAGGCGCTCCGATGACATTCTGCGGCGTCCTGAGTGTGCGTAGCAGCCCTGCCTCACCCCCAGCCGCCTGTCGCCAGCGCCGCTACCCCCCTATGCTATGCATTGCAACTACGAGCCCGGTGATCCACATGTTCTCAGCGATGGGTATCTCTCCGCGTCCTGTCTGCTGTGCCCTTGCCCCTTGCTTCCGCGGAGCAGGTTGCCGTCGTCGCCATCACGCGCGCACGCCGGCTCAGGCCTTGACGGGGCGGAGCGAGTTGTAGTGCTGCGCGTCAGCTTGCACTCTGGTTCAGAATCCTGTTCGGGTTGCTATTCATGTTGTGTCTTCTAGCAGGGAACAAGGAACAGGCGCCGGGACTCACCTCGCCGAGACCGTACATCCTGCGGTGGTATGCGATGCGCACGACGCGGTCGCCGGCGGCCAGGCTGTCCTTTGGCGTCATGGCGCCGCCGAACGTGTCGTCTGCGCCGCCGTGCGAGACGACCGAGGGCGGTCCGCGCTGGATGACGTGGATTGGGATCGCGTACGCGCGGCAGAGCGCCTGGATCTGCAGGAGTGAGCAACGGTACGAGCACGTACGCGGGGCTGTGCAGTGGTGCCGGGGGTGGTGCTAGCTGACCACTTTAACACACACGGCAGCTGCAATGCCAGTAGGCACAGCTGGGACTCACCTCGGGCTCGCCGCCCCACTCGGCAGTCTTCTCGACACGGTGGGTGTACTCTGCAAACTGGGCGATGGTCATGAGGCCGTCGTCGGTCGCGCCGGGCATGTCCTCGCCGTCGACCGAGGGAAGGAAGGGGAGAAAGTCGTCGCGGTGCTGGCGCATAAACTCGGCAGCGACGCGGCGGACCTCGTACGGGTTGTTGGCCTGCGAGGGGTCAGCGGTCGCCTCGCGAGGAAGGGAACGTCTTGCGGTGTACGAGGGGGATGACGGCGGCAGATGCTGCACGAACCATCCATCTGCCCTCTGGCGTCAAGCTAAGCGGACAGGGCATGCCAGCATCTCGCCAGCACTTTGGGCATCGGCACTGCAGTGAGGCGAGGTGAGAGGAATAAGGGCGGTTAGGGATCGATTGAGCGAGGCTCCGTATGGGGCATGACGGCGTGCTGGGCTCACACCATCGGCCAGCACCAATCGCCCAGCGACCCATCGCCGATCCCTCTGCTCACGGCCGCGCCGCTCGCGCCGCGCCGCGCCGCGCCGCGCCGCTCCCAGCCTCGCCACCCGGATCCCGCGTCCGCGGGTCCCCGCTCCCCGCTCACCACTCGCACGCTACTCACCTGGCTGGCCGGAATGATACCCAGCAGACCAAGCTGGTCCGCGACGGCGGAGAACATGCAGTGTCCGTCGGGCTGGATCTCAAACACCTCGGCGTCGAGCACCTTGCACGCGTCCGCAATGGCGGCAATCTCCTCCTGGCGCTCCTTCTCCAGCTGCGCATTCCATGCCGCGTCCGCGACCGGCGCAGCGTCCACGACGGCCTGGGCCTTGCGCGCCTGGCGTCAGCACATACATTACACTCTCCTGTCCGCTGGAACTGGTACTGGAGCCTGCAGCCTGCAGCTTGTAGCTGTCATGTACGGAGGGGAACGACCTCGGCTTGAGTCGTAACGGCCAGCTGGCATGTGCCCGCTCGGCGATTCTCGTACCACCAGCAGCTCGCCCTCCCGCCCGCCTCTCGCCCCGTGCTCCTGTGCCCGCGTACCCACCTGCCTCTCAGCAAAGCGCTGCTTACTGCTCTTCTTGCCTCCACGCCCGCCTCCGCGGCCGTTGCCAAAGATGCCGCCCGTGCTGCTCGCGTCGGACGCTGTCGGCGCCTCGGACGTCTCGGCGGGCGTCGCGGACTCTGTCGTCGGGATCTCGACACTGCTGCGCGCGTCGTCCTTGGACAGGATCGACACGCTGGCCGAGTCGGCAGGGGTCGCACCCGCACCCGTGTCCTCGTCGTCCGAGAACGTGATAAACTGGTCGGCAGACACACCCGTGTCGAGCGGCGGGGGCGGCGGCAGCTCGGACGCCTGCTGCTGCCGGAGCAGCTTCTTCATCGCGCGGCGCTTTCCGCCCGGCATGCTGAGCGCAAAGTGGTAGAGGGAGGGGGGGCTGAGGGGCAGGTGCAGGTGCAGATGCTTCTGCACGGGCGGGAGTTGCGGAGTGATGGTGGGCGGATGGGACGGGCTCGCGCGCGTACGGGGGTCGGAGCCTCGAGGCCGGCGACGGTGATATACTAGCAACTGTGCTGGTTCAGACACAACCACCACCTAGGACGAGCGTCGGGCGTCGTAGGCGAATACGGTAGCTGGAAATTAACGCTGCTGCAGGTGCGGGGGCGATGCGTGGAGCAAGGCTTGTTTGATGAGGTGGTGGGGTGGGTGTGGTGATGGAGCACAGATGCGAGCGAGGAGCCGAAAGAGCCGGGGGGAGGGGGCAGAGTGAGGAGGGGGACACGGCAGGCACCACCGAAATTCACAAACTGTGATTGTACAGCCGTCGACCACGCGAGCCTTTCATCCACATTGCGGTCATTTCATTTGGACGCGCAGGTCCTCGCTCATAAATTGACACCTGCGGTACGCTGGATCTGCATGACGTTGCTCGCTACGATCGCACCGCCGACTGGGCCACTAGTCCCTGGCCCACTCTACTCCACATGCTCGTTCCCGTGTTCGTGCTGCTCGCACTGTCTGCTGACTCGGTGCCGTACCTGGGCCGCGGCCGCGGCCGCACACTCCACCGCAGCACTGCTCGTGAAACATATATATCATCTCAAACGACGGCGTGAACGAGGGAGGGGGGATACGGAGGGGGGAGGGGGTATGTTTAAACAACTCGCGACTCTCAGCTCTCGACTGTACGGTGCGTTGCGTAACGTAGCGCGCGCGGGCGGGGGTGGCGTTCGGCGGGCGGGCGGGGGTGGGTAGTTTATCTGTTCGTGTTCGTGTTTGTCTGGCATGTCGCTGTCCTACTTTCGTACTTTGACCGTGGCGCGGTGCCGATCAGTTAGAAGAACAGATACGTAAGGACAAAGACGGCAAACACGAGGCCTGCGCAGACCTCGACAGGCACGCCAGCGGCGGCGGCCGGGGCGGTAGCGGTGGAAGTCTTGGCGCCGGGAGCCGCGTCAGTGGATGCACCGCCACGCTTCCGCAGGCCGGTGACGGCGGGGCCCTGGGCCTCGGCGAGCTGGGCCTTGAGGCGCTCAATCTCGGCAAGCGCGACGGTAAGCTTCTCAGAGTCGGATGTCGACGCGTTAATCGACTTTTCGAGGGCAACGTTGGTGGGGGCGACCGCGGCAATGTCGGCGGCGGTGAGGGCAGGGAGCTCCTTGGCAAGCGAAGGAGGAGCGGGCGCGGCGGCGACAGCGGGGAGGCCGGGGATTTCGCGCGATCCGGGGGTGGGTGACGGCGGCTGAGGGGCGGCAGAGGCAGAGGCGACACCGGCAGCAGCAGCGGCAGTGGCGGCGACACCGGCGCCAGCAGCTAGAGGGCTGGAAACAGCGGCAAACTCCTTGTGAGCGCCGTTAACCTTGGGCGCAGGCGACCCCTCGGCTGCGGAGAAGATGCCCTAAAGAGTAAGCGAAGGTTCTGTGTAATCCAGAAAGGTCATGCACAACATCAGGACTGGGCAGAGCCGGAGGGGGACCAACAACTGAGCAATTGTTGCAGGATGCGCCTGCAGGAGACAGTGGAACTGTCTCGAGCTTGAGAATAATCTCGTGACGTTGCGGGGGCGGGGTTGGGGCACGAGTGGGAACGGGGGAAGGAGGGATTGAAGACTTGGGCGTAAACTTTGGGGGAGCGGGAGCGTGCGCGGCAGGCTCGAGACGGAGCGTCTGGAAAGGCTCCGAGGCCGAGGGACGCTCAGAAGCGGTCGCCATCGATGAGCGCCTCGAAACCCCTTCCGGAGCGGTCGCCGTCGACGAGCGCCTCGAGACAGCCCTCTCCGACCTTTCCGACTGGTCCTCCCATACAGTGTAGCCGCCGTTGCGGAAGCGCGTGAGGTCGCGCTCCGACTCGAGCGTCCACTGCGTCAGGCCGCTTGCGGAACGGGCGCGAATAGACGGGGCGCGAACCGATGAGGCACGGCTGGGCGACCTCTGCTGCACCCGCGGTAAGTGGTCAAGTGAGGGAATTCAGCGGGGACCGCTTGGGCCAACAACCCCTCGGGCACTGTCCTGATGGAGGCGACGGAAACGAAACTGCGACTCACCGACTCGTCAAGCTTGCTGTGGTCGAGGTGCGAGTCCTCGTTCTCCTCGGGAATGCCGTTGGGGTCGCCCGAGCCGTCCTCTGCGGCAAGGTACGCGCAACGAATCTTCTGCTCGTGGATAGCGGCCTTGTTAGTGCGCTCGACGGCAGACCACTGAAGTTAGCTCAAGTAGTGACCGCGCTAACTCACCATCTCGGGGAGAGTGCGGATCTCCTCATCGGGGGGGATGAAAGTGGACTGGACGAGGAACTTGTCCTTGCACTTGGCGTGGGGAGGGGGGTCCGCGGGGAGGGGCTGGAGAACGACTGTGGTTAGCGGATGCACAAGACGGGTTCACTCACTGTGAACCTCGACGGTCTCGTTGGGCTCGACGCGGCCCTGGTTAGGGCGGACGCAGTACTGCTTGGGGGCAGTAGTCTTGACCTTGAAGGCGACGGGCGACGAGTGGGGGTTCTGGATGAAGAGCGACCGCTTAACGACGACGGTCAGCGGGCCTGGGGAGTTAGCAAGCTGTCCATTGTGTTGGTGTCATTGGGGAATGGAGAGAGGTTGCCGCTTGTCATGATGCGCCTGCGCTAGCAGCGTATCCTTTTGTCGGCCTTCCTGCTGCGGATCCGCAGCTCCGAATATCAACGAGACCATACTCGCAGGAAGCCCATTGTTTCTCGCGCATGCCCTACGCCATCCTTGGCACGCGCGCATCCTGACCAAGTGGGGATTGGGGTCGGCTGGGGAGGGGACCGGCCAGAAGATGATCATGTACCGGAGAAGCAGTCGCAGGTAGGACACACGCGCATCCACCGGCCTCGCACTCGCACGACAGATAACCCGAACCGGACCCGGCAGGTGCAATCGCAGGCCCAAACGTAGGCGCAAACGCAAACACCAACGCCAACGCGGTGGCGAGCGAAATGCAAGAACCGCGACCGCGGCAGCGGGAGATGCACTCTACTGCAATGTCTGTCGGGGGATGACACGCGAGACATGGGACACGGCGGTGCGGGACGCGAACCATGATGACAAAGACAGGTGCCGTGGGGTGGGGCGATTCTGAGCATGTTTCGCACCGTGCCGTAGCACCATTCTCATTGACATTGAGAACCGGTCAAGCGAGAGCGAGAGCAGGCAGGGCGGCGGTACTGTTCCACGGATGGAGCGAGCCCGACGGCCACTGGCGTGCTCTGTCCTCTGATGTGGGTGCCGCGTCCGTCTGGTTGCGTGTGGCATGACGATGGTGACAGAGGAGACGCTGGACACTGGATGCGCGATGCACGCGCGTGCGTGCATGCTCGCGAGCATGGGTGGGCTTGCGCGGGTGACATCGGAGGATGGATGAGGAGACGGATGGAGAGAGTGAAGCGGTGTCGCTTGCGCGTCTCGTGCGCAGCGGGGGCGCTGACTGATACTTACGAGGAAAGCCGAGCTGGCTCGGCGGGTTGAGGGTGACGGACATTGTGAATAGAGTAAGAGTTTTGGGAGCAGTGGTTTGTGGAGATGGATCCGGTTAAAGATCAAGAATGGGAAACGAGGCGCGTGAGGGGGCGGTGGGTGAGGGTGTCCGTGTGCGCGGTGACGGCGAGAAGTGGTGTGCTTGTCGAGGAGGTGGGTGACAGCGAGGGGAGGGGGTGGGCGAGACCGGGGATTGGGCTGGTGCCAGTGGGGGGACTGGGGGGGGAAGAAAGAAATAGGGAGAGTGAAGAAGAGTGAGAGAGAGAGAGAGAGAGAGAGAGAGTGAGTGAGAGAGAGTAGGTAGTGGATGGATGGACGAGTGAGAGGGAGAGAGGGGTGAGAGAGACAGAGTGGTGGGTGGGTGGGATCCGCGAGACCGACGGCGGCAGCGAGGGGCCAGAATCCCAGAGGGACACATTCAGAACCCGCCCGCCCAGCCAGCCAGCGAGCCAGCCAGCCAGGAGGACGAGGAGGTTGAGCCACTTTGTCCCATGACGTTTTTCCTGACAGAGCCTGCTGTTTCCTGGCGCGGGCCTGGCGCTGGGCGGGCGGGCGGGTGCCTCTTTCTCGCCCCCCCCCCCTTTGGCTTTCACCGTGACTCTTGTACATGACATGGCCACCCCAGCTATAGCGTACATGGCGTAGAGCGTACTAGCGTGCGTACGTACGTACGTAGCGTGTTCATCCACCCATGCGACACGCACGCACGTCCAGCCCAGCAACTACAGTCGTACCGAGAAAGAAACATGACAGAGGTCGGGCCTATGACGGATGGAATGACGGATATGACGTGGAAGCGCTGCGCCAGGGACACGCTCTCGTCCATTTCGCGACAGCAGCCAGCACCTGTGCAGCAACTCAGTGCTGTCTGCGAGTGCGTGTTATTCCAATGCAATGCCATGCAATATCGGCCGTACATGGCGCGTATCGCCACTCCCAGACACACCACAAGTCTGGCACCATCCTCACGCTAGCTCGCGCATCGTGCGCCTGGACAGGACACTTGCGGATGCAGCTACTGCAGCGGATTCGCCAGTGGTCGCGTGGCTGCCGCTGCCGTTGCGCCGGCCGTCGCACGCAGCCAGCGGCCAGCGGCCAGCGGCCAGCGGCCGCAAGTAGCAGCAGGCGAGAGCCGCCATTCTAGCGTGCCGTGGCTCGCAATGCGCAATGTCCGTGCGCTCTGTGCATTCCGTGCATCCATCCGCGCAGCCAGCCAGGCAAGCAGCCAGCCAGCCAGCCAGCCCCGGCACCACCAGACCTGAGCTACCGGCATGGGCTGCCGCGCCACTCGGCCACCGGCTTGCGCGGCCCATGGGTCCTTTGCTGGCATGTCAGACAGTAAAAGAAGCATCCCGGGCTGAAAAGCCACTTCCTGCCTGCTGGGAATGCTGGCAATGTTCAAAGGCTGATGAATACATGTACCAGGGCTGGGGGCACTGACCCCGCAACTCAAACGCCACACCACCCGCGCAAGCACACACTCTCTCTCTGTCTCTACATGTAACTGTAGCATCGCCGACTGGTCTAATCATACAAGAAAAAACATGTGACCCGCGGTGCGACAAAGGCAAGCGAGGCGGTATATTTGGGAGCCGCGGCGTACAGAAATAGTACCCCGGGGCTCAGCGGCGGGAACCATCATCGGGTAAGAGTAGGATCGGGTAGAAGGTGGAACGTGTAGCACGAGGGGTCGGCGAGGAGGTCGTGGACGGTGAACAGAGAGGGTGGGAGGGGACTACTGGCCAATAGGTACGAACGAGTATGCGTGAGGCTACGACTAGCACTAGACGGCGCGGGAAAGATTAGAACATGGTAGCAGAACCCTCGCCGCCACGCGCGAGAGACCGCGACGCCGCGAGGAGCTCGCTGTATCGCTCATTGGCGAGCATGTTGCGACCGGGGTTGGCGGTCGAACTGCTGAGCAGAGTACGGAGGAGGGCCGTGCAGAGGTAGAAGAACGGCATCGCATCTGTTGTCAGTTGTCATCCGCCAGGACCAAAACTCACCCTCGCAATACGCCATCTTGCCCACCGGCTTCGCGGTGCTGTCGGGAGAGTTGGTGGTGGCGGGCGAGGCGGCGCTGCCGTTGTATGCTGGACTGCTTCCAGCGGGCGACGCGGCAGGGGCCTGGCAGAGCGCGTCCGACTCCCAGCCGTCGCGCCACCGCTGGAGCGCAAACGAATAGCGTGTGCGGAGAGCCTCGGGGGTACAAGCGCCGAGGTCAACGCCCTCGCTGCTAAAGCACTTTGCTCCAGGGCGGAGGTGCTGCGCAGACACCCAGAGATCGGTCAAATCACGCCAGTCGCCGCGGTCGCGCTTGCCCTCGCCAAAGTCAATGACACCGCGCAGCAGCGTCATGATCAGCGCGGTACGCGCAAACGGACCGTACTCGAGCGTGCTGAGAATGTTACGCGTCGGGTCGACGCCGGCAACCTCGTCGAACCGGCCGCTCGTCGGGAGGTTGAACAGGCGGCGAACAGCAGCGTCAAGCTTCATCGGACGGTACGACTTCATCGCCTGGAGCCACTCGGAAGCAGTCGCGGCTTTCCACACAGAATTAGGTGCGGGGAGGGGCAAAGCGGCAATCTCAGACGCAGAGATGATGGGCGGGAACTGCGACTCGATCGACGACACCGTGTCCAGGTGGTACACCAGGAATGCGGTGCGGCGGCGGGACTCGAGCTGCACCCAGCGGCGCCACGACTTGTTGAGCTCCTCGTTCGAGTACGGCGCAACAGGCAGAGTAAAGTTGGTGTCGGCATGCTCTAGATCAGCCTGGAAGAAGCCAATCTGTCGAGTAATCTAATGTCAGCTCAATAACCGCATGCTCAACTCACAGTCACAATAGTTCCGAGGAACATGTTCGCGTGGCGGCGCTCGTGCTCGCTCTCGGAGAGGAAGTACGGCGCGTGGTACAGCAGCAACGCCTGGAGGAGGGCGACGTTGTACTCGGTCATGAGAACACCATGCGCAAGCGAGAATGACTTGACGAGCATGTTCGTCTTCTCGTGACGGACAATCTGGCCACCGTCCCACTCCTCCACGCGGCGTTGGTCCTCCTGCTCCTCGGGATCGACTGGGATGGTGAAGTTGGTGAAGACACCCTCCCAGGCACCGTTGGGAGAGAGGCTGCCAGGACCAACAGCCGGGAGCTTGCCGCTCTTTGCGTTTCCTATGCGGATACCGCCGACCGTGCAGATCGCAAACGCAAGGCATGCCGCCGTGTCGATGAGCTGGAACGTCGGGTCGTGGACAAAGGAAAAGTGGTTGAGCACAGAGTAGTAAGTGCGCGCCGCCATGACCGAGAGACTGCGCAGTGGCGGCAGCGCCCAGTGTGGAATCTGATAACACCCGGCAAACCGATCGGCAGGAAGGCTAGGGTCAGTTACGCTCAATTGCTGCAAACTCACTAGAAGCGCGAGTTCCTCGGGCACTCCTGGCCGGCGCGGATGCTCAACTGCTTGCTGGCTAGACGGAGCAGAGGACGCTCGGGGTTCGGGTTGGCGAGCGTCTCGGGAACATCGTTCATGGCAAGCTGCTGTAGCAGCGCGGCGACGAACGGGTTCGTCTGTGCAAAGCCCTGGCCAGCAGCATTGTAGTTGCTGTTCGGTGTGTTGAGCGTAATGATACCGTCATCAGTATTGTTGTTGTTGCCCGACTGGTCGTCGGTCTGGGCGCCGCCTGCGGCGGCGGCGGCGGCAATGGCCATTGCCGTCGTCTCATTGCTGATACCCGCAGGGGATGGGATGGGTGAAAGACCAAAAGGAGAAGTAGCGAAAAGACTAGAAAGATTGAAAGGAGATAGGGGCCGAGAGGATTCGGAAGACGGCCAGTTTGACGGTGAGATAGAGTTGTTGCTATTCACATCTTGCACATTGGTCCCATTGGCGAGCCAGTTCATGGTTCCCGCCAGGTTCCCCATCGACTCGGGCAGCACAGCTCCCGGCGCCGCCGGCCGAGCCGGGGTATCGACGGCGCCTGAACTAAAATTCGATTCGCGGGAGGGCGTGTTGTCTTTATTATCAGTGGTGGAGGCAACAGTAGCAGCTTCGACGGCAGCGACCGTGTCCTCGGGCGAAATGATAGGGGCGGTCTGCGCAGAGTCCCAGTCGCCACGCTGTTCACTGTTTCCGGGGGAGGTGTTGGATCCGGGGACGACACCGCCGGGGTAGGCCATCGACAGGAGCACCGACGCGTCCTCGAGGTGGTTGGGGTCGTGAACGTTGTGGAAGGACGAGTTCTGGAACATGGGCAGGAGGTTGGGAGCACCATAGCCACTGTCGGTAGAGATTGGGTTTCCAGAGTAGTACTGGTTAGTGACTCCAAAGACACCACCGTTTCCCATTCCGTTGCGGGAGAAACGAGAGCCGTAGCGGTCCTCGTCGTCGTCGTCCTCGGGGCTCATGCGGGCACGAGATGTGGCGTGGTCATCGCGGGAACCCTCCGAGTTGCGAGGGTGCTTGCGGCCGCCGCGGATGGGCGAGGCCTCACGTTCAGAGGTCCTTGAGGACGAGATGGGCACCGATGGGTGGGCGCGCAGCGGCGGCATGGGGGAATGCGACGAACGGTCGCGCGGCGGCGGGGTGGGGTGGCACCTGCGGCGATGACGGAGGAGGACATCACTAGGGGCGATCAGCGACGCCCCTTTGAAACGCGACGACGTGCGACGTGTACTCACCTCCTAGCAAAGGCCTTTGAGCAGTCTTTACATTGGAAAGGACGTTCGTCTTGGTCTAAACTGTCAGCATTGTTGGGCAATGGTGGCGGCCTGTTGTTCCCGGGACGTGCGGTGCGGAAAGAGGACAGGGGGGCTCTCTATTTGCTCCGGCCCACGGGTCGCCACTAGGGAAAACGTACGCTTTCGTTGATGGCGTTTGAGGTACTCCATGCGACTGTAGGTCTGCAGGTGTCAGTGTCGTGGCCATGCATGTGAGTGTCATTGCCGTTGTCGTCGATAGACAACAAAGAATGGTGATGGAGAGTGTGCTGACTCACCTGGCCGCAGCCGGGGAAGGCACACCCAAAAGTGAGCTTTTCCTTGCCACCCTCGGTGGGCAGTGGGCTGCCGTCAGGCCCGACAGCGGTCGCGCGTCGCGCTGGCATGGCGGTGGGTGTTGCGTTGGGATATGCGTATGCGATGTGCCAAGCAGTGTGCTGGGCGAGGTGGGTGGTGGGTGTGGTGGTCGTTGAGGGGGGGGAGGTGGATGTGATTCGACTTGGTTCGGGTGGAGGTGGAGGGAGGAAGGTGCTGTTGGACTGGTTGGACACCCCTCCACTTCACGGTTACTGGGGAGGGGGGGCGACGAGTGGGTGGTTGCTGTGAGCCGCCTGGATGAGGCAAAGGGTGCCAAACGCGGGTTGGTGGCACGGCTGGGCACTGGGGAGCAGAGGGGAAGAGGGAGTGTTGCGGTGAGCTGCTTGCTGTTGGTGTTGACTGGGGGTAGCTTGACAGCGATGGAGGGGTGGATGTCGGTGGTGAGGAGGGGGGGGGGGGGAACGTGACGCCAGAGCCATGCAAAGGACGGTCGGATGAGAGAGCCTCGTCGTGCCTGGAAATCTTGATCACAATCACACCGAAAATACAAATCAAAACTCGCGAAAAATACAAACATGGACGCAAGAAAATACAAATCCATCATCTTCTCTACAAATGTCTCCATCATTCTCTACAAATTCAACACAAATGGGGGGGGGGGTTCATCTTCGAGGGTCTTCAGCGACGGGTACCTCGCAGCAGTCACAGCCCAAGCTCTTGCGTGCATCACCACAAAGGGTGGGTGAGGTGAGAGGGAGGAGCGGCACGGCGCTTGAGAGGAGAAGAAGCGTGCCGCTCGGCGGGGGACGAGAGACGCGCTGCGGTGCCCACCGTGGTCAATCCAAGAGAGACAGTCATCACCCTCCCTCTCGCGTTCTTTTGCACTCTCGCTCGCTCGCCACCCGGACGGGGTTCCAAGAGCGCAAGAGCCAAGAAGGACACACAGGTCCAGAACACACTGCAAAACTTGCGTAACCGGACGACGTGCTCTATGACATGCTCCAGGAAGCCGGCTTCCCGTCGCCTTACGACGGTCGAGGAACAAAGAGAATGCTCGTTCCCAGAGAATGTCGAGATGAACCTAGTAGCCAGCTGCGTAATCAGATCATGGGTGTCGTGAACGCGTGATCAAGGAGCGGTTCCAGAGAAGAGGTGTGGCTCCAGCGGCAGGCCCCGTGATCTAGCACTAGACGATTGTGGAGTCGAGCCATGTCTGCCATAGCCCATAGCCATGTACGGTCTCGGTCGTATGTCATCATGCGAGCGGCCGGTTTCGGACACGCAGCCCCCTCCCACTGCACGACACTGTGTAGCATGCGGAGGCTAAAGAAGCGTGAGGGGTTGGGTTGGTGGCAACAGGCAAAGGATAGTTACCTCTTCTTGGGTCCGATCGGCCTCTACGGCTTCGGTTAGTGCATTATCCACCCTTGGGGACCCACCACGCACTTGGTTGTTTCGGCTGAGTTGCACAGTTACTGTACATAATGCATCGCCTGGCCACAAATACACTCACCGGAGCAGGTCTGTGGCCTAGGGGCAGGAATGAGTGAGGCACTGCCAGCTGAGAGCGATGGCTTGATCTGCACTGACGCTAGAACATGAGCCCTCTGGTGGGCTTTCTTCGTTACCTGATTCTTCTTCGTAACTCGTTGCTACGGCCTCCGCACTGGTCGTTGGTGCTCGCCATCACTGACCTATGAAAGTCCAAGCTTTTGACCTTACAGCGCGGTACAGCCTGCTCGTCACAAGGTACTCACGCTGTTGACCCAGGTCCCCGCACGGTTGCTCCAACCCCACTGGGTACGTACAGCAGCACGCGTCCGCTTCTATCATCCTTTCCGCTCCCTCCTCCCAGAGGTCCATTTGGCATGCCAGTAGGGATACCTTGGGATGTGTATTTGTATTTCCAAGCTGCCTCATCCTTGAAGCGAGTGTGATGTGATGATCTCGCCAGTGTAATCCTGTGCATCTCCGAACGAGGGAGTCAGGACTCGACGTGTCAGGATACTGGACTGCGGCAACGTGTGGATACTTGTGGCATGGGACTTGTGGCACGAAAACAGGATGAGCAGATCGGACATCACGGTGGCTAAGAGTGCGATTTATGGATGCAATAATCTGGGGCGTTGCGCCATGTAGCGTCGGACGGGAGCCGTTCCATCAAAGCGAGCCGGTGGCCACGGACCATTCAGATGTCTTCTATGCGACCAGGCCCGCATCCACCATCTGTTCAGCCGGCTGTCCTGTGATCGCTGAACAATCCCCCGCCGTTTCCCCCCTGCAAGCTCGGCATAACCGGCCGGCGGCACTTTTAATCCATTCTATTTGATGAGGAGCGTCTCTCACTCGCCCAACGACAAGAGGATAAATTTGTGGACATGAGGAAAGAGGCCGAGTCCAGGGATGGATTGTGGGTTGCATTCTACAGTTCTCTATTATTCCAGCCAGGTTCAGATATTTGCTGCCTGGATGATCGCTGGCTGCATTGGATACTGTGTTGCACGCCCCCGTGCTCCGAACGGCTTCTCTTGGGAGACTTAGGGCAGCAGCGACGCACAGGATCCTATACCTTCCAAAGCAAAAGGCAATCCAACACTCGGCCAGCCAGCTGATAGCGGGGAGAATAACAAGGGCAGGTGAGCCAGGGACGTCGGAATCGACACACTTTAGGTGGCGTCATACTCACCCAGTCTGAGATGTACCAGCCTTGCCGCTCACAGGGGGCAGTCACAAGCCAGAGCCGTACCACAGAGATCCTGGTCCAAGGCCGCAACCACTGGCTTGGGTCACGGTGTGCACTCGCTCCGTTTGTCGAGAATCTGGTGATCATCGCTGTAGGTGGGGCGCCGTTCGCCACTGTCCATGCCCCAAAGCGCAAGGCAAGACCGGTTGTTAGCTACAGCTATCCCCAGCTGGACAAGACGAGCCTGAGCTGCAACTGCCGCCTCCAATGCTGACGTGGGGAGTTTCGGGTTCATTCTCTGGTTTTACCGGCGCCGCACTTCAGCCACGGCTGTCTGGCTCAGTGCCGAGATCCAGAAGTTGCCGGCGGTGGCAGAGCGAACAGACAATCGGCATGGCACAGAACAACAATGAACATTAAATGCCGCCTTCGATCTCCTCGATCCGTCTTCATCTGAGGAACGACCAGCATGAGAGCAACCAAGTCGGAAATGAGGAGGAGGACGAGTGCGACGAGTACGACGAATGCTGACCCTCTCCAGCGGAATGCTGGATGGGGGGTGGGACCAGGGGCCGATGCGGACGCCATGGTGGCGTTTGTGGCGTTCCTGGGCAAGTTTGGTCCTGAGTTTTATCAGGGCCTGATTTTTTTTATTTTCTCTGCTCTCCTTACCTGCCCATATGCAGGTTGCTGTCGAGCCTTGGCGGGGGGATACGTTGCCGCCAGCCGAGCAGTCAGGCATCTGGGAATGGATCACTTGCGACGCTCTTCTACCGCAACAGCTGACCCACAAGCGCTGTCAAAAACCATCTGCAGCACACCACTTGCCACGAACTTTGTTGGGGACCGGATATGAGGGGCAGGGCCATAGCACTACTGTCGGGTTTTGTACATTCGGTGACAGAGCCTTTACACTCTATGCATGTACGAATTCAAGTCATTAGCCCAGCTGCCCCTCTGTGGAAGCATGCGAGATAGGCCAGCGTTCCTCTGGAAGAAAATTAAGCTACAGACATAAAACCTCGTGAGCGAGCACCCCAGCTTTAATCGCTTCATCCGCTCTGAAGGAAGCGCAAGCCACAGCGGGCAAAGCCGAGATCTGGCTTCCTCCGAAAGCGATACGCCACTGCTCAAGGTTGATGCTATCTGTGCTCAAGTCGTCTGGGTTCATTCCAGAGACGGAAGCGACGTGAGCCTGCCGAGCGATCTCTGCTGATGAGCAAAGTGACAGGAAGTTCTTGGGAGGCTTTGGTGGGCAGCGAACCGGTGTAGTGCCGGTGGAGGGTCGCTGTCTGAGGGGTTAATGAGTGCAGTGGTAGCCAAGCATGCCCGTGCTTTGTGCGCGCACCCAGCGCCGCCCCGGGGCCAGTACCTTTTGGTCGCCGGGGATCAGGCTGACTGGAGGGCATAATTTAGAGGGTATCCACCAAGGGACGGAAAGCTACATCCTCCGGCTCCGTATTGTACCATCCGACCTCCCCCGGAGGGGATCCTGGGGGTCCTGGGACATGGTAGAGGAACACCCACACTTTGGCGCCGTTGCGCCGCTGCTCTGTGACTCCTCGTGGCGTTCCTCTGGCGTTCCTCGTGGCGTTCCTCGTGGCGTTCCTATGACACCTCACAAGCGACGAGGACCCTTGCTCAAAGAAAGAAGGCGACCGTTGCTTGCTCTCGTCCCACAGGGCAATGGCGCAAGAGCACCGAAAAATCCAAAGAATCAGAGCCACAATGTGTGAGCCAACTGGCCACCTCTAGTACACCTAAGGGCAAAGTCCGTTTCTCCCCTCCCCCTCAGCCACACGCTTTGCGGCAGCCACCCACCATTGCCATTCACACCCCTCGAACAGCAGGCCATGGGACTATCGGCGCTGGAATGTGAGCAATGCAAGGATTCACTCACGGGTCTACAAGCCACAAGAGAGAGGGTGCGGCGCTCGGAATGCACATGAAGGGGAGAAGCGGCGCAAGAGGGAGAGAAGAGGGAGAGACAGTCAAGCCCGACGTGGTTCTGTCTCGCGATGGCAGTCATTTTGCACAGAAACCGCTCTGGGCTGCGGAGGAGTACGACAACCAGTCAAACAGGCTGCAACTCGTCTCTTCGGACATGCCTAAACGCAGAGACAGGACTGGTCTCGTTTTTTCTCTCTCTGTTTCCTGGCGATGCCAGGAACTTGGACCGAACTCAGGATGGGCCATCACGCTGTTGAGCTACAGTCCCGTCCGGGTCCTCCGCATGGGCAGCGGCGCCAATATGGAAGCAGGAACCTCAGCTGTCTAGGCAGGCTCTCAGGCCGCACTGACAGAGAGACCATCTATGCGAGACAGATAGGAGACGAGCCCAGGATACACAGGACACAGGACACAGGATTTGCGTCGGCTGGCGCTGGCGGCTGGTAAAGACCTGGCCGCCGTTCGCCTCTCTCCCTCGGCAGCCCTGGCTGGCTGTCGTCTCCGCCTGGCTAATGCATCACTCGAGCGCTGTGAGGCCCAGCTGGCCCACTCCTGCGTCTGGGCTCCTGACAGCAAATACCATGGCGCAACCAAGTTGCGACCACGGATCGTGACAGGACTGGACTGGAGGTCCCAGGACCAGGCAGGACATTTGCATCGGATGCATGGGAGTGAGAGAGCAAGACCCAGTGTTGGGACTCTGTGACTTTACGTGCTTGTCAGCTTGTCATTACTTGTTCAACTTTGGCTTCGTCGTGCTTCTACTGCTCGGGACAGATATCCATTCTCGCCTCATTCCCTTGCTCCCTCCGACTCCCGACCACATCGATCATCATCATCATCGTCGTCGTCTACCACCTATCGTTGCTGTCCACTGCATTCGACCTCCGACACAGGCCTACGCGAACGTCACCGGACCATTCCATCACCATTGCCCGCAGACTCGAAGACCACTCGCTCAACTACGCTTGATCATTTTCTTGCCGACATTTTCTACTCTCGCAAAAGTCAACCCACTCACCGACCCCCCTCTCCTCTCGACGTTGACCTTGACTAAGATCTTGGCCTTCTACCCTCCTGCATACCCCATATCTCATTACCTCCCCCATCACACCTTGTCCTGACAACCTTGCCTCGCCCACCCAGCCTTCGCCGCCCACTATCCCCGCCGCGTCGACCTAGAACCCTCCCCGGCATCTTCTGTCGACACCATCACATTCCTCTCCCCATCCTACCCCCTCCACCCGTCACAACAGTTTCGACACTCGTGTTCAGCAATCTGCGGATCGACAGATTGCTCACCAACACCCAGCCGCTCTCCACGGGTTTGGCACCTCTTCACGTTGCCTGATCCCCCTGTGGTCTCTCTTGCTGGTGTCCAACGTGCATTGATCTGACACGAACGTGGTACTTGCTGTTGACGCCAAGGCAGTCGACTCGAGTTCACTCTTGCCAGTCACTACCACCACCCCTCGCACCACACCACTACCCCCACCCCGCACAAGTGATCTCTCCGACTCAGGACGGGGGTGTAACTCGTTACTTTGCCACCAAGTAAGTCCTTTGCTTTGCTCTGCGCAAGCTCGTCTATTTCGAGTATCTACCGTGTGCGACGGACAAGAACGAGTATGGGAGTCGGTGAGAGGACCAGTGTAGATCCGCCGGTGCCGTGTTCTTGGAATGTGATGGAGGCAGTGTGCTGGGGTGCTTGTGCCGCGAGGCCGCCCGACTTGCTGCTCCCTACGTTGGACATGTCAGTCGTCTCGGTCGGCTAGGCATGATGCTCGTCTTGAACAGTCTTTCCTCCGCCGTCGCACCGTCGCTTCTGCCTCCATGCGTGGAATGCCACCAGCCTTCCTTCGTCACCGTCAATCCGCTGGTCATCGACGCGCGCCGGCCCACCCAGCGGTTCCCTGCTCCTAGTCTACCCCCGCCTCGGCTCGTCCAAAGCACTCCGGGCATCAACCCCTCAAACATGGAGGACGCCGAGCAAGAAGCTGACATCCCAGTCCGGGCCGTGCAAAGACAACAAGCCCACTGACGGCAACGAACAACGGGGACCTGTCGTCGTCGCCATTGTTCTCTGAGCTCCTTTGTGCATCGACACACACACACACGGCTCTTGAGACCACCTTCCGTTGCTTGCTTGCTTGCTTGCACGACGCGCCGCCTCCTTGGCCCGCGACCCGCATTCTCCGCCTCTGCTCGCCCTCGCCGTTTGGAGTGAACGCCCCTCGCGCTCGCCCGCCGCTTAACAGCGAACCTGTCCACCACCCACCCTCGATTCTTCCCCTCCCACCATCCCCGTCTTTCTCTCTCCACCTCCACTCGAGTTGAAGAGGCGCAAAGTCATCAATCTCTCTCAACTCTGAGCCACTCCTCCATCCCCTCCCCCTCCTCTCTCACTTGCTTTTATCACCGACTCGGTCTGCGCACGCCTCAAATCAAGTGATCCCAACAGTCTAGACCCGTAAGTCCTAACCGAAGAAATGTCGTCTCTCTCCATCTTCCACCGCTCCGGGGTTACCTCCCATACCCATCCCAGTCCTCTCTACGGTGGTTCGTGGTCTAGTGCACATCAAGCCTGTCGAGGCTGCTGTCAGGTGTTCGTGGGAATGGTGTGGTATGGTGGCGGCGTGAATCCATGGTAGCCTGGCTGGTGGCGGTGAGGCATCAGAGGAGAGGGGCAACAGACACGACACTTGAGACTCGGCGCTCACCACTTGCAGCATCCAGCGACTGTGGCACCCGATTCGTCCGACGCCATCGGCTCAGTCCTCCCCCGCCTCCCCCCTTGGCCACTCTTGTCGCTGTCGTCCTTGGCGAGCAGGATCCTAGTCGTCAACTAGACGCGTAAAGCTCAAGGCCACTTGGTGCTGTGTGCGTGGCGGGCGAGCAACACCTCATCGAAACGAGGACGCAAACACCACCCACCCACGACCAAGCGAACAAAGCGTCTGGGTCGGCATCGACACACATCCGCCGCCGCCGCCGCCACCACCACCACCAATCCTCCCCCTTGGTCGGCTGTGTCGCTGCGCTCGAGCCATACCCAGCCCTGCCCAGCAACACGCCCCCCAAACAAAGTGGCCTCCTCCTGATCACATCTTGGTTCCAGGTTCCGGCACTCTCGACACTCACCTCTCCCCCGTCCCCCCTCCCTAGCCCACAACATCTCTTCGCCTAGACCGACCATGGCATCCTCTTCCATCCCCTTCATGCCCTCACCGTTGGCACGAGACCCCCGCAACAACATGGCGCCTCCGATCGCCGCGGGCAGCGCAGGTGCCCCAACCTACATCACCAACGCGCAGCCCGTGTTGCTGCAGCAGGACGGCACTACCATCCCCTCCTTTGCATTCGAGGACCCCACCGCCTCGTCGTCACGGTCACGTCTGCGCCAGCCGTTCCAGCCGTACCTGGGCCCCAGTGGTCTCATTTTCAATCACGGCGGCGGCGACAACAACAATAACAACCCCAACCCCACCAACTATTCTTCTTCCAACAACAACAACAACAACGCGTACTACACACCTTTGACGGGCTTCAATCCCTTCTCATTCTCTGGACCAGTACCGTTCGTGCCCCCACCACCCGCAACAGGCCCGTGCCCGCTCGCGCAGCCTGTCGATATTGCGTCCCTCGCCACACCAGGACTCGACGCGACTGGCAACGACACGTCTGTCACCGCATCTCCCACATCACCGACAACCGGATCAACACAATCCGCAATGTACAGCGCAAGCTACTTCACCAACGGTGGTGCCTCAGGCTACGTTCCCATGTCGCAACAGCCGATAGGAAACCCATGGAACAACGGCGAGGCATCAAAGGTTTCTGTCAATATCGCAAACAGTGGATGGGCGACAGAGGCATCAGACTGGGAGGACCATGGCGACCCTCAGATGTCAATTCAGCGCCCGCCCGCGTACGGTGTCCCCAAACAGGTCATGGCCACATGGGCACCCCAGCCTTCCCCCCACTTTGCCACTCCCTCCTCATCGACAGGATCGCCAGCCTCTCCGCCGCATCACGCTCATCACATCAGCCCTCTGGCCCACCCCGCCCATCCGGAACGCAAGACTGCCGCCACAATTGCCCCCCAGAAGGTTCCCCGTCCACCCAATGCCTGGATCCTTTATCGCTCAGAAATGCTCAACCAGATCCGCAATGGTCAGATGCCTAGCGGACTAGAGGACATTGTCCAGGCTCAGCAGGGCGCTCGCAGCGGAAGCGCGACGTCCGGCTCTGATGGCGAGAACAAGAAGAAGGGCAAGAAGGGCAGCAAAGACAATTCGGTCGCTCTTATTGCTCAGCTTGGTGGCGGCAAGGCTGGTCGTGGACTCCCGCAGGCGGACATCTCAAAGATGATCTCGCTTCTGTGGAAGAAGGAACCCGAGGATGTTCGTCGCAAGTACGAGCAGATGGCCGAGCTCAAGAAGCTGGAGGTGAGTCGAGAAAGACAGGGCCTCATCTGACTGTTCCAGCACCAGAAATTATACCCCAATTACAAGTTCCAGCCCGTTCGCAAGGAGGAAAAGCTTGCCCAGCGCGCGGAGCGTGCAAAGGAGCGCGATGAGCGTCGTCGGGAGAAGGAAATCTACCGCCAACGCCAGCGCCGTCGCATGCGTGGTCGTGGTACTCCTGGTCACGAAGACGAAGGTCATGTCGTGGGTGTTTCCATGACGCGTTCCAACTCGTTCCCGCCACCCGACGGCCAGCCGCCATTCCAGATCTCGTACAGTGGTGAGTTTTTTTTCGGTGGTGCCACAACGACGTAGCTGACACTTGTTTCAGCATGGGGCCAAGGCAACATCGCCGAGGACAGCGAATGCGAGGCGATGCAGACCTCGCTGGCGGAGCCGGTTGTCTTTGACACGTCCCTCCTGGCGATGCCTCAGCAGTATGGCATGATGGCCCAAATGGGCCAGATGGTGGCCCCAATGAACGGCCAGCAGATGTCCATGTCTCTCCCGACCGCCACCGAGCTGCCACCCTCGCCGCAACGCTCCAGCGGCCCTCCGACCCTCTCGTCTTCTCATACCGACGGAGGAGAGTGGGCAGCTCCGCCACCGGCAGCCTACCTCGCCGCCCAGCGCAACGTCATCACTCCTCCTCAGGACGGCGCCACACAGGTTCAGATGGGCCAGATGTCTCTGGCGATGAAGAAGGACCAGCCCCAGGCGCTCTACGTCTTTCAGCCTCCCAACATTCCCCCCGAGATTCAGGTCACAGACCCAGAGGCACTCGCCGCCCTGTGGTGCAAGCTGGAGCCGGAGGCGCTCGAGGGCACCAACCCTTCCCCCGCCAACCCTACGCCAAACTACGCGTTCCCCACTCCGCCTGTGGTTCAGCCCATCGACAACCTCTCTTGGGACCAGCACGAGCCCGAGGGAGACTCGATACAAGTTCCCATGTCGGTTGCGTCGATGATTATGGCCGACTGGCAGAACCTTAACCCGGGCGGCAGCGGCATGACTCTGACCCCGGCACTGAACTACCAGCAGCAGCCCTCGGACCAGAACCAGAACCAGGGCCAGAACGGCAACAACTTCCAGCGCACACTCGCCCCCACGCCATCGTTCTCAAACCAGGTCTCTCCAGTGGATGGCAACATGAATCGTGACTCGCAGGTCCGCCCTTCGCCTTGGGGCTTCATCTCAACCAACGCTTTCGGCGGGCAAATGGCGACCTCCGTCCCTCGCACAGTCGTGGCACCCTATGCTGCGCAGAACACTGTGGAGCGCGAGAGTAACATGTTCGGTGGCCGCTACACTACCGAGTTGGACGGAATGTTCATGAACGCCGAGCACGGCAACAGCGACGTCCCCAAGGACATGCTGAACCTGGCGGACATGGTGGGCCCGCCCACGGGCTATCCTGGTGATATTGGAGCCCCCAATGTCAGCATCGGCCTTCCGGTCTCCATGTCCAACGTCCAGGTTGGCCCCGCCCCGGTTTCCCGTATGGTTCGCAGGCCCCGCCAGATTGGCTCCAAGTATGAGACGGTCGCGGGTACCGTGTAAGTAGCGAGCGTCAAGACAAGACCGAAGAGAGGAGGAGAGCAGGAGGAGAGCAGAGTTCAGAATAGTGAGAATCAACGTACATTAGAGACCCCTCCCATTGCCTCCATTATCATTGTTCCTATTAAGTCGATTACACCGGGTGCTCTTCCGGCTCATCCCAGCACCATCATCAACACCATCACACTCCATCACACTCCATCCCCGTTCCGTATAATGCGCCATTGCTGCGCGTTTCTTTGGTAGCATCATTAGCCCCATGTCCCCCCGCCACTGTGGCGAGTTGTAGCGGATGAATCTTCATACGTGCAAAACGGACGAGAGGGGAAAGGAGACATGCTCCTGGAAGCTGCGATGGAGGAGGGCCTCGACTATCTGACTTGGACGATAGGACTGAGCGACAGACCACCACCACGACAGACCGTCGCAACAGACCAGCGTCCCACCCTGAGGGCAACGGAGACAAGGGACGTTGGTCGAAGCTTCCATGAGCATGTCCCTCAAACAACGGCGCTGCAGGAGCCTTGAATTACTCAGATCTTATGAGGTGAGTCGGCGCTCAGCTCCCAGATCTCGCCATAGACCAGTGAATGCAGGCCGCCACAAACAAATCCGACCGCCAGGTAACGTCGGCAGGCCCGAACCCTGTCTGTCAGGAGGGGAACGGCGTTGGAGGTGAGCACGACACGAGGATGGGGAGCGCCTGAACAGACGAGCTGGTAAGCGAGCAAGCCACAGCCGCGCCAAGACTGTTGAACCTTTCGAGGTGCTGACTTTGTGCCCCTCCGTCCACACCCGAGGAGGCTGCGTTTGATCAGGTGGACTCGATAATACTTCATGTCGGATGTTTTGGTACTCCGTGCCAAGGCGCGTCCTCAGAGGCGTCGCGGGCCTGGCACCGGTGATGAGTGAGAGGCTGGACCCGCCCATGCCTCCATCTCGTTCGTCGGCAGGTCCACAGCGGTGGAGCTGGCACGAATGGCAGATTCGGGGTATGCGACGACAGGGCGGGGTACAGTGCCTCGTGCTTCTTGTTCTTTTTCTACTTGTTACAGACAGGCCAATCAGGAGGAACAGGGGAGACGGATCAGAAGCGAGGTCGAAGAGAGGGAAAACAGTTGGGAACAATAGGGAGCTGAGGGGGCGGAAATTGAACAATAAGAAACGTGGCCTTTCGATGAGAGTGCCAGGGGTGTGGGGGGTTCTCAGCAACCAGTGTATCACGTGATTATTCACGTGGGGATAGATCACGTGAGTCGCGGTGACTTTACGTCATCGGCATCGCCACCCAACTGCGGTTTCCTTGTTTGTTCTTGGCACAGTCGTCAACTCGTCGGTCCGTGTGACGTCTCTCTTGCTACATCTCTCTCAACGTCGCTTGACATCTCTTTTGCCACCTCAATTCCATCGCTAGCGCTTTCGTCAACTGAATACCCTCCTTTCCCCCACACTTTTGCACAACAGACATGTTCTTCTGTGAGTTGTTCGTGCCGGCCGCAGCTGACTCGCACAGGCATCCCGATTCTCTGTGAGCATCTTTCCTTCGCAGGCGGTGGGCAGATCATGCCCCTCTCCGTCATCTTTGCACGCTTGGAATGCGAAACGAAGACAACGTCTGAGGGGGGAGGGGGAGTCTGGATAAAGGACCGCTCTTAAGAGCTCGTAACCCTCTCTCCGTCTAGTGGACCGCTTCTGGACTGCGAGAAGCGGTGCGAACGAGTCAAACGACGGTGAGGCCCTTGCTGACGTGCAGTTGGATTTCCGACCAAGGTATGCCGTCTGCAACGAAGGTATCAACGGTCATGAGAGGCGTGAAGTGACGAGCGCGCAAGCAAGGATGTCCCGCAGCGAAGCGGCTGCTGCGGAGGAGTTGCGTTCATCGCGAAGGAGCAAGCAGTGGTGTGGAGAACTGCGACCCGAGGCAGAGGTGGGGATCTCCCCATCGATCTAGGCTTGTCGCCGTGGACTGTCTCGTTGTCAGGGTCGGCGGACACGGACCTTCTAAGGAAAGTCGCGTTCATTGCACGAGCGCCCATATGTCCGTTCCGTCGAGGCCAACCGGCGACCGTGGGCATCCTCTGCGCCCTCTGCAGATGAAGCTGTCCGTCAGGAGGACAAAAGGCACCCTATCTAATGTGTGCCCCGGGGCTTGCGGATCAGGACCGTGGGAAGCGGCGAGTCCAGAGCGGCACAGTCAGGCGCAATAAAGCACTGCTGGTCCGGGCTGCTGTTATTCACAACTATTCTCTACCCTTCCCATTCGTATTCACCCGCCCAAGACTCCTGCCCATCCCACCATCGCGCCGTGCCCCGTTCGAGAATGCTCCATGCCCGGTTCTGCTCGGTGCGGATATTCAGATTGAGCCTCTCCTCCACTTTGCATCCCTGGTGCGCCTGCTCGGAGTGCCGCTGCTCGCAGACAGATCGCCGCCGGTGTATGCTGCATCTCTCAACAGTGTTGCGGTACGAATTATGGCTTCCGGTTGGTGGTCACTTCTAGTTGAAGCGCAGCCACGCCCTCGCGATGCCGCGATATCCTTTCACGGTCTCTGCCGTTTCTCGCCTCTCACTATTCCTCTTGTGGCTGCTTCTCACTCCTCAGGTTACCCAGGACCCGCCCGAGGCTGCCCGCATGTGCCCCCGTTGTAACAATGGTGCGTACCCTGGGACGTCGTCTGGCTCGCTCTGCCTATCTGTTCTTCTGGCGTTGGTGGAGCACAGACGGTCACCCGGAACGATCCACACGCCGACGAGCCGAGTGCCCTCTCACTCCCGCAATACACCTCTGACCAGCAGCTGCCGTTGTCGGTGCCAACACTCGCACATGGTTTGAGCTCTGCTGGATCCCTCTGATCCCTTTCAAGAAAAAGGCTGTTTGGATCTGCACACTCTGTCGTAAGTGTCACTTGGAGCTTTGGTTAGCTTCCAAGCAACCCAGCCGTTTGTGTGAACAGTTCTGACGACAATACCATCACATTCTCGAACCTGTCGCGATATTCGACCATCCCCTTCCACCTGGCTATCGCTACCCATGGCCTCGTCTCGTCATGCGCATCTCCTATCATCGACCTCACCCCGTCTCCTGGCTCCGACTTGGACAACGCGGCCCGCCGTTAATGTGAACGGGAAYYYGMCKGCCGACCACTCCCACCACTCCCTCTCCTTGCGACCATGTCTCCTTGTCACCGCAAACAATACGCGTTTCGATGTCTCTGATCGCATTGGACTACAACACCTCCGGGCTGACGCCTTTTCCCCCGCGTGGCGTCCTCCGGACTGGATCTTGCGTTACACATCGCGTATCCGATTCATTCACACCTCCACCCCACGCTATTCCGCTCTGTCACGCTTCGTGATCTCATCGTCGGACTTGGCGGCTCGGCCGTGCTCTCGCCCGACATGTCCCCCACTCAACCCGTACTCAACACCTCCCGACAATCATCTCGCGTAACAGAATGGGAAATGAGGAAGGGCGACGGCTACGACCCCATGGCCCCTGGTGCTATGGCCCCTCCCCCGCCGACCGGCGGCTACGAGGGCTACCCGCCTCCTCCCAAGAGGTAGAGGGGGAAGGATACGTCGTCGACAACTCTACTGTGTCCTCGATGGTCACCCGCCATTCGTTTCAGGCTCGGTTCGTCCAGCATCACAGCACTCGAAACGAGCAGCCAGATGCGGTTTTATATCCCAAACCCCTCGCTCAGAGGTGGTCCCAGATTCCATACCCCTGTTTCCAGATCGTAGATCTGTAGTTTAGCCGTTGTGTTCCCCATTCTGCACCTTTGTACTGACGAGTGTGGCATGTCGTGTGGTGCGACTTGTCCAGCGTGGCACACTCAGCCCGAGCTGACCTACGTTGCTTGTGGCAGATTTGTCACGAGCAGATAAAGTTGTGCTCATGCGACTGGTCTGTATCATCTGACCCGCCTCACACTTTGGGATCGTTCTAACTCCCAGGAGATGAGCCAGCGAGGTGGAGAAGCTTCTTGGCAGTTCTCGCGGATATGGAGCTAAGCGGAACAGCTGGAGCATGTCCCACAAGACAGGTGCAATGCACAATACGTCTAAGGAGTGGCATCCGCATTCACGTGTCCTGTTCGCACAATACTGCGGCACACCCGCTATTGAGCACGCCTGGAACACGAACAATGACTGCTCAACTCCGACCCGAAGTGCGGAATGCCATGTCGATCTGCCTAGGAAAGCAATCGCCGTCTTGGCCAGTGGCACTCACAAGCCCCTATTCCAGTGCCGGGTGTGATAGAAACAATGGCCATCCCTTTCGTGAACCCACCAATTGACTCGGCCGCGGGCGGCAAGGTTCACAGGTGTGTCGCTCTCCTTGCCACCTGCGGCCATGTCCGTCCACGGGGCGTTCTTTTGCCGACCGGCGGGATATTTTTCTGACCGGAGAACCTCAGTGTAACGAGCCTCGCTCATCTTGTCGCACTGGCACGCAGCCCTATGACTCGAACTTGTCGAGCAACTGTGGAAGCGGGCCCGGGCATGACATGACCTCGACAGTGTCAGGGACACCGACGCCGCATCGGCATCGCCGACCGACTGTCCGTCAGGTCCGAAGAACGTAATTGTGGCCCGCGCTCGTTGAGTGGAAGAGTGGGAGAGTGCCATGAAGGGCAGATGACACGACCATGGATGTGGCGGTGGCAGGCCATTGAACATGGAATGGATGGCTGACGGTGACCTGACGGAAGGAACGCTGGGTTTTCGATTGCGCCACAGAGGTAGCCTGATGGGCTAACATTCTCCTCAGTAGGCAGACAGCAGACGGGAGACAATGAAACCGCCCCGAACCTGCTGGACCCCGATGCGTGGAGCCATATGCCGCCACGCATTCGGGGCATTGCCATATGTGCCGCCGCAAGCGCCTCCGCCCCTCGTCGAGCACATGCCGCAGTCTGGGCGTGAGTCGGTGGGCGCCTATAGTGTCTGATCACTGCAAGCGGCAGCAGGCTGAAAGGGAGGTACCTCAGTGATCCACGCTCTCCCGAGAGAGAGTGGCTTGAGTGGCGTGGTTCAAGCCTCCGCCTCCCACTGGCCCACCAGGCCCCTCGAGCCGCGAAGCAGCCACACGGCGTTAGATGGCGCTCGCCGGCGCTCACCACGGCTCCAGCCCGTCTGGCCGGTTTTACCTGGTGCGAGACTCCCCGTGAGCGCCACAAGTGCTTGGGATGCGGATGCAAATGCGTCAACTGCATGCGATGCGCCATCTGCTCGGCACACTTACATTCGCTCTGATTGATGGCGACCTGCACAGGCTTGCTGCCCATGTGCTGAGCTTCCAATCCCCGGGGATGTCCTGCAATGAGAAGGCCCGCCGAGACAACCAAGGGCAATAGCCAAGTTGGAGGGCGGAAACTGAGGTACCTCACCCAGCCGCGGGGGAGAGGGGGTCTTTCGGACGCCAGAAGCGTGGCAGCGGATCTGCGGATTTCAAGGGCCGATGGCACCACTTGGTGGCGGCCATGCTCTCGATGGTTGGGACGGCCACCGCGACAAGGCTTGGCTCATTGTGCAGTACTCGTAGAGTGTTGCAGAGTTGGTCTATGGTATGCAGCTCACCCTTCCTCGCTAGGACGGTCAGCCTGAGAAAGAACCACCCGAAGACGCTGGGAGGGGCCGCGAAGCGCGATCATTCGATCAGATTATGAAAACAGGCAAGAAGCTTGACGGCCCGCCACAGCGCGGGCCGAGGACGTCGAAGCGAGGCCGCGGGCCGCTCCATGCCTCCTTGCTGTCCATACTCTTCACACTGCGTCTACAAACCTGAGCCGAGAAAGGAGAATGAGACGATGCTCAGAGCCCCCGAACTCGTCTTTGGGGCTGCAAGTGGTGGAGCGCAACCAGTGCCGCGATGCCATGGCGGTGGTCGGGCTGCGGCGGTAGGATGCAACACACCGCCCTCATGGCTCGATCACCCCCCCCCCCCCCCCCCAACTCATCATCCCCAGATTCTCTTGCCTGTCCTGGAACCTTCTCTTTGTCGTATTTTACTGGTGGCCCAAAAACGGGTGTGGGACTCAGCAGGCCCAGGACGAGATGGGGGCTTGAGCGTTGTGGCCGAGTGGGAACTTTGCTTCGGAGGTGCCACATCTCCATACTTACGCGAGCCGGCCGTCATCTCGGAACTGGCTGATCACTGCGGCATGGGTGTTCGACTGCTTCCCGCTTTCTGCAGCGCGCAACCAAGACTCTGGACTAGTTACTGCTGTAAGCTCTTGGCTGGGTCCGACTCCAGCACTACTCGAGCATCGGTTCCAGTGACTCATCCACAGACTCGTGAGGTCCGTGCGCCAATAGCTTGTTTCTACGCGCCGCTAGTATCTAGCGCCTCGCCTCAACAGCTGACAACAATGGTGGTGGGCAGCCGCGCGGCCAGGGTGCTCTCGGATCCGTCTTCTGTTTCCTATCCAAACAAGCTTTGGGCGTCGGGGATGGCTTGCGAGTGCAGGATCCAGCGGCGGGCGCCGTTGGGGACAATCTTGCTGGGAACGATGAAAAGGCAATGTGGTGAGAGACATCACAGCAAGACGGGGAATCAGGGATGCTCCAAAGCCGCGGCAGGGTCCGCCACGGAGGCCGGTGGAGGCCAAATTAGCCAAGAGATGTAGAAGCTGCAGAAACCAAAGCGACTGGGGAGCAAAGAGATGCGGCGACCGCCCGGAGCACCGACATCCGCTACGAGGAATGCAGATGCGGTCGCCTGTTATCTGTCCCTGCTCCTCCGATTGGTGTTTGTGTCGGGATCCCCACTCCACTGAGTTCCTCTACGCCTCCACAGTTGTGCACTGCAAGGGAAGACGTGCCCCGTTCTCCCAAAGACGGAATGAGGCCCACCCTTGTCCCGACAGCCCGAAGGAGAAGGGCAGTTTCGGGGTCTGCGCTAGAGCACCCAACCTGCTGTGGAACGCCGAGGGGCGAGCGTTCAACGCTGAACGGTCCTTGAGGAATTGGCAGACTCGAGGGTCGAAGGGCGACCAGGCCGCTTTCCCGACCTGCGACGATCAGGACAGTCCGGAGGCCGGTCCGCTTGACTTTCCTCACCAAGCCCGGTGCGACAGGCCAATCAGGTTGGTAAGGACTGTGATCTGCGTAGCTGGTCCCTCGTCTCGCCGCCTCCGTCCGCTAGGGCCGCCAAATGTGGCGGCGCCACCGCCGCACAACTCCTGCTTCCCTGGCATCCCTCGCGCGCCGCTAAATCAATATGCTGACTGTCAGTCTCTGCACCAGGAGTAGTGAATGCGACTCGGTCGCTGAGGGTCAACTACAAGGGGGGCGAAGAGTGGCAGTGGACGGAAGCTCAGAGGCAATTACAATCAGGATCGCCTACGGTGGCTAAATTGTCTTTGCTCCCCAGATATTGTGGCGGCGTGGCATCCAGTACCGCGGGGACCTCCCACTGTGAGAATCGGGACGCTGAACGACCTGCAATGATGTTGGCGGAAACCAACCGAACAGTCCCTTCTGAGAATGCAACTGCCACGAAGCTTTCTGCTATGGGCTGGATGGCTGCAGTACGCCTTTCTTGTGAGGGTTACATTTCCTGCGAAATGTACAGCATGTGTAGTGCGTACGCCGCCACGTTAGTAGCACAGGAAGGCTGCCTGCTCACCGAGGGCAGTGAGCCGTGTGAAGTGATCGATGGTCCGTTCGCGACGGTCGGAGCAAGGGCATTCGTAGTATGTATGTCATTTATGTTGCAGATAGTACCTGTGGGGGGACGTCGTCCACACCGGGCGAGGTACGACGTCCACACCCGGTGAGGTATATCCAAGCCGGAGAAGATGCGGACGTGCATATATCGCACATATTCTAGGCCCACCGCGGCAGAAGGTGGCAAAACTTTACAGGTGGCCTGAACCAGACTCCCACAACCATAGCGGATTCCCAGATGGAGCCCGAGCAGCAGAGGGGAATGCATCACAAGTGGGAATACCCAACTAGAGCAACTACGTGCATTGTGACGACATTTTCCCCGCTGCCCAACACAGCAGCTCGCAGCGGAATGACGAGAGACGTCCCAAGGCCGCACAGGAACACCGAATAGTAGGGGGCAGGCACAGGATAGGGGGTTGGATATGGCGTGCGCTTGTTCATGTCCGAGGCTAACTTCAAAAAAAGGCCGCTTCTTTCGGCCTAGCTAACGGGAGCTCAAACATGACGTCAAGGTTGAAGAGCGGAGGCGGAGGCCACAAGCTGCGCGTCGATCCTGCAATGCCGTCAACAGTGCCTCGACTACGGAGATTGAGTCTGATCAAGGAGGTGGGTGACAACTTTCTCGTGCCGCAGAGTACATCACGTCCTCGGCGTCGCCGACTCTGAGTTCCGTGCCGACGGTAGTCGCGCGGACTTGATTATGTGTACGAGGTCTGACAATCGTCCCGCGTTCTCACCGTCCCTTTCACACCGCACGGTCGCGACGTCGTGCAGTCCTCGATCAGATCGCCCACTCACGGAAAGCTGCCACTTTGAGATCTCCATCCACCTTATCCACAGTGTACCGCATGGTGCAACGACGAGACAGGTGGCATGAGTTCATGATGAGGACTCAGATCTCATGCCCTCAAACTCATATCGAAAGGAGGAGCTGGAACCCCAGATGCCCCGACTATGCTTGAAAGCACAGTTGCCCGTTGCCCGATGTGCCGCAATCCTCCGAGCGAGAGGGGAAGCAGGCTGGTCGTATCTGACTCCCGATCTTTCATGTCCCCGAGTCGTTACACGCGCGTCAACCGCCAGGGCAGTTGCGGTAAAGTGAATCAAATCAACGCCGCCGACTTTCCTTGTGCCAGTCTGACTCATACCTGAATCAGTTCTACTTTGGCGGCCCTTGTGTGTACACAGTAGGTGGCTGGTCTTGCGTCTGTGTTTGATGAGCCCGACTTTCATGGGACAGAGTGGACGGTATGTCTACACCGTGGACGGGTGAAGGTAGAGACGGTGGGGTGCAATACCGAGGACGGGATTGGCGTGGCAGGGACGGGCAACTCAAGTCTTGTCTTTCTCCTTGCCACGCCAAGCTCTCGGCGTGCTGTCCGGTATCTAAGGCGATGGCAATGCCGAGGACGCGCTTTTCGTGCTCGTCCTCACTGCCGTTGGCAAGGAGATGGGTATGGCTGAGCCGACATCGAAAGCAACACTCGCCCGACCACTGATGCCAAAGCCAATCTATCTCCGGAGGGGCTGTTTATCCGCAATGCGCGGTAAGCGAAGCGCGATGGAAAACATATAGCACGTCGTCAGCAGCCGCTTTGACGACCATCAACTGTAAGTGACAGTGGCAGGATGCCAGCAGTGGGGGAGAAGCAAACTCTGTCAACTGGCACGATTGATTGAATCGAGCGAGATGCGAGACAGGACGCAGATGACAGGACGGGGCGTCATTAGCGTCAGCCACGACGGTGGAGCTCGCTGCATTGCTGCTCGGTGAGGTGACATGTGTGAGCGTGAATCCAATTGCAGCGACCAAGAGGTGCTGGGCAAGGCAAACAGAACCACTCTCAGCTCTGGGCGGTGTTCGCCAGGACACTGTAGACCGACCCGACCGTGTGCCCGCCGCACTGGGCGCGTTTCTGTCTATTCCAGGCCTTGACTGCTCGCGTACATGCGTTCCTTTGGTCCTCGCTCGAATGAGAGGGGGACAAGCGCGAGTCCGAGCACAGGCAAAAACCATGGCCGACGGCCAACAACCGCAAACCACGACTGATCAGGAGTGTCCGTGTCAGATACCTACGCTCCCGTCTTCCCATCCCCTTTGAGATTAGCTTTGGGAAATTACAATCACACGCACTAGCGTATCTTGTAAATTTACGTGGCCTTGTCATTGTTTCTGACCAGGCCCTCGGCACAAGCCGCCGTTGCCGGGCTCCAGAGTCGTCGCATCCTCGACAGCATTCGTATCAGATGTTGTCACGGTAGATGGAACAACTGGGCGGCGGGGAAGAGGTCGCCGACTCGGATTGAGGAGTCTGTAGTGTATTTTTGACAAAGTGGCACATGCCCCGATACCTGGTTTGTTCGTCGTACCTCAAATCCCAAGCTCCAGAGCATCACCCGCTCTGTTGCTATTGTTTGCTCAGAGTCGCGATTGTGGCCCCGACGCACGGCCGCACGGATACGGGCAATCCCATTCCCCAACGGCTCGTAGCAGGCGGGTTCTGCTCTGACTTTGCGGGGCTCTGTATGCCTGTCACGATGGAGAAGCCCCAGGTACCTGTCGTTTCCGAGGAATGTGGGCGTGGTCGCTGCGCCGAATGGAGCATTACCTTGTCCGTGTCCTTTCTGCTCGCCGCGCCACCACCACCGCCACCACCTCCACTGTTACCGCCGCGGGCGGTCACAGCTCATACAGCTGAGGACAAGGCCGTGCCTCTTGCTGAGCTGCTCGTTACTCAGCCGTGACTGTGTAGTCTCAATGTACATTGAATCGCCATGGCGTGTCCCATCGGACCTCTCCGCTGCTCCTCATACCCGCCGCCACATCGCAGTGGCGACCAGGAGGTGATGCAAACGTGGACATGTCTTTACCAGTTGCCGCCTCGCAGCCCTGGCCGTTGCAACTCCCTTTCCCCCAGATCCCCACAGTCCCTGACGCCACCAAGCCCCGCTCATGGGCCTTGCGCCACTCCGCCCGCTCGCATCGCAGCCACGCGCCACGCGCCACGCGCCACGGTACGGCATAGCGTCGCCTCCAAAGGTGCTCGCTCCAAAGTGTCAGTCTGTCGTTGATCCCTACCTGAATGCGTGTGCATCTGTGTACGGATATTGTTGCTCCCCCGCGCGCCCGCGGCCGGCAGGTGCACCTGCGGCGGGAGGGGTTTGCTCCCAGCCAACAAACTAGACAAGTTGAGTCCCGGCATCTGGTTAGCTGCCCCCCTTCCATTCACCGGGCAAAGACCGAGGGCGGCGGCGGCGGCGGCGTTCAGGCATGACACGGCAAGTCCGATCCCCCGAGTCGCCCTCACAGACGACCAAGGTAAGGCGGTTGGAATGGCGGCTACCACCACCAGACGCCTCTTTGGCCAATCTCGCCATTCAATCAGTCTGGCGGTTCCGTGTTGTTGTGCCTGCTACCCCGAGCGCAGTGGGTGCACTGTGCCGTCAACACTGCTGCGCATCCACCACCATATGCACTGAATACGTTGCGCGTTAGACCAGGTTTCTTGCATCCGACACCCGCCCGCCACCGCGCGCGTATCCAGGACCTTGGCCATCCGCGCGCGCGCGCGCGCACGCGTTGCAGCATTGCCCGGCCGGCAGCCCTCCTGATGCATCAGTCAAGACGCTGACACTGTGATCCGCTTCCGCCGGAGCGCGGGGGGAGCGAAACGGTGCACATGGCGGAAACAGAGCTCGGAAAGGGCCAGCGTGCCTTGTTTGTTTTGTCTGACCACTGGCTGTTGTGTCTCGAGCATGAGATCTGATGCGGGGAGGCAACTCCCTATCCGACAGTGAGTCAGAGGAGACACATGAGCCTGGCGGACCCGGCCTGCTGTGCTTGCTGCGTGGTGCTGTGTTGCCAGGCCTCGCTCGGGGTTTGAGGTCTGGGCAAGCCGATGGGGGTCGGTCGACCAGTCTTGTCAGTCAGTTAGTCGGTCGGTCGGGTCGATGAGAGTGGGTCGCTCAAGGCAGAAAGGACAGGGGCGTCTCTGCTACCAGTTAGGTCAGGGCGGGAAAGTGGTGTGGTGGTGGCGCTTCGGGTCAAGCGATGCTCGTGTGTGTGGGCCAGGGTGTGGCAGTGGCGATTGGGGCATATCGGGTTAGCGGGCAACGGGCGAAACGGCAGTTGCCATCGATTCCCGAATTGAATGCGATGGCCACGTTGGGGGGGCAGGTGGAACTGATCGAGCGTGCACATTAGCGGTATAGTGAATGGGACCGACCCGGGTTCTCGGAAACTCGTTTACGTGCTCTGTGCAATCAATCTCATCTGTGTTTGTTCTTCTTGCTGCGTGCAAACCGTGGCGGCACAGCGATTTGGAGCCAGGTCGCGTGCAGGATGAGAAAAGTRAAARRMARMARAAAAAARAAARAAAAAAAAAAAAAAAAAAAAAAAAAAAAAAAAAAAAATCTGGGTCTAGACATCTAGGAGCTCCATTCTGTGTTCAAGCGGGTCGTCTGCTGGGTTGCCGTAGTGCAGGTCTGGATCGGGGAGGCTGAGTCGGTACTCGGCATGAGTCGGGAACTGGATCGCGTCGGCAATGGCGCGCTCGCGTTTTGGGTCATCGTCGTAGCCGCTGCCTCCGGGTCCACAGAGAATAACATAGGCGTAGTCGGCGAGCCGGCGCTGGAGGCGGGCAACAGTGAAGGTGAGAGGGTCCATGTTGTACCACTCGGGGTGGTACTGCGTCATGCCGACGAGGCTGAGACGCTGGCCACGGAAGAGACTCAGCCGGGCGTAGGCTAGCACCATGTAGATGGAGCTGCGGGTAAAGGCGACGTCGCGAGGATGTACGCTGTCCGGCACCGGTCTCCCAAGGTCATTCCCAAACGTGTCGTGTGTTGGGAAGATGAACTGCACCTCCTGGTCAGCCTCCAAGAGGTCATACAGCTGCGTCGGCATGTACCGGTGATGCAGCTGCATGCGGACGACCACTTTCTTCACCGGGGCGTACGCATCAGTAATGTTGTATGGGCCCAGTGATATAAACGTGCGCACACCCCAGTTGTCGGGCCGGTGTGTCCACTCGCCGGCAAGCACGCGCAGGGTGTGTGCCTGCGGGGTGAGTTTCACCAGCGCGGCGGCAATTTCGGCGCGAAGCGTGCCGGCGACATCGATAATCGTTGCCCGAGAGAGGTACTCGCGGGCCAGGGCAGCCGTCTCGTGGGCGTCGTCCACCACGATCGCGTCAGCGTGCAGGTGCCGGTGGCAGGCGATGGAAAAGTGCTCGAGCGGGGAGGTTGCTATGCTCGTCCTCGCGCGAGGGGTGATAACCACATGGGAGAGCTCCACATCCAGCCGTTCCCGGTACTCCTTGCTGGTCTGCCCGAGTCGCGAGAGCGCCGCGTAGCCGGCGTACCGGATGACCCTGTCGATAATGTGCGGGAACCCTCGGTGGTCGATGACCACTGGAGATGCGAGGGGCGGCATGGTGCTCGAGTGGCCCCGAGTAGAGTAAGTAGGCAAGAGGGTAAACACGGGGCACATTGAGCTTTATGTATGACTCGCGCCGACCAACAAGCAGGAGACTGTAAATGAATCCATTATTGATGGGTGTGCAACGGCAAAAAAAAAAAACACAACCAGATGTCTCACCAGCCTGGCGCAGCCCTGTATCACGTACGCCTTCTACCACTTTCTGACATTGCGACGGCCGTGCTGGCCATCAAAACTGCTTTTAAAGCGACGAGTGAGGTAAAGAATTGGAGACTGTACGTCGGCAAGGGGTTATTACGAGACGGTGCAGGAGCGGCGGCACTGCGAGCGACTTAGTGTTCGAGCCTCTATACGCGCTTCTCGCTACTACTGTCCTCGTCGCGACCGCAGCCCATCAGCCCAGCCCACCCGGACACGGCGCTAGTGGCCACGGGGTAAACCAAGGGATCCAGAGTGGAGGGGGTGTGTGTGAAAAAGAATAAACATGTCTGACCACTACGAGCCCGAAAAAAAGCAGCCGCGCCACGACAGCCGCCGCACCCGCACTGGCAATATCAGACGCACTCCTCCTCTCCGGATGCCAGCATGCCACGCCGGGAGGAAAACTAAGACTACAGGGGCATGCCGGGAGAGACCAGAATCTGGCGACAGAGAAACCGGTCCATTCACAGCCCTGACTTCTCCATTCCATACGGCTGTCGTATGTGGCTGCGACACACCCTAAACATCCCGCCGGGATACCGGCAGCCTCCTCGGACTGTCGTGGCTACTCCCCCAGTCGGGACAAGCTTGGTCAGCAAAAGTCTGGGCCGAACCGAGATGTACGAGAAACTCTCGGGATGGAATGATGATCCCGCTCTGAAGCGCAGTCGTACTGCACCCCCGTGAGAGGGCCTCGTTCCTAGGCGCAATCCTCATGACCTGCCTCATGGTGCTCGTGTCTCAGCAAGTAGCTAGGAGGCAGGGCTCCAGTCACTGTGGAGCAATCGCCCTGCCCAGTGCTGTTCCATCCGGCAGAGTCATACAACGCTACTCTACTCGACCGTTTCCAACTCGAACCGGGTCGCACCCACGGCTGCGCAGTACTCGTCTCGGGTCATAAATCGGATAGTACTGGTAGCTTCTGTAGCTGCGTGAGTCAAGCTTCAAATGGCTAAATTGTCGGCGAATGGATTGGGGGCCTAGCGCTGCATCCATACACTAGCGCCTAGTGGGTACTCACCGTTCTCCCTCAGCGTATCGGCCGAGTTGCTCCTGGAAGGATGCGCTGAGCTGGTGCGCGACATGCCCATGCCAGAGGGGCCGGATAGCGGCGCTGTAGTGTCCATCGCCTGGACGGTGACTAGCTGGTCGACGGCCAGAACAACCAAGTTGTCTACTTGGTCCAGAGTGGCGTCCGCGCCGAGCCAGGCGGGGCGCAGCTTGTGCGTATCGACGAGGGTGACTGTGAGGTGGGCCCGGTCCCTTGTCGCCGCGAGCAACTGCACGATTGTCCACAGCATGCCGCACGGGTTCTTGGCAGGCCACAACCCGCCGCCAACTTGAGGTTCTCGGTGTGTTGCCTTTTCGGTGAAGATGAACACGAGCTCGGTGCAGTCGCTGGGCAGCGATCCAAGAGGGTGGATCGCGGCCTGCGCGAGCCACGGACGGTTCAGGTCGTACCGGATGTTGACTACTGCGCGGCGGCTTCCTGGTGGTATGGGGCAGGTGTGGGCGACAGCAGGAATGCCGCCTCGTTCCGCCTCGAGCTCGATGATCGTGGTGAACTGAACCATGGCAGGTGCGCGCAGGACGCAGGTGGGTGCCAAGCGGCCGGCGGGGGGATGGCGCAAGCGCACGACCTCGACGTGCCCGATCGAGTTGAGCCTCGACACAGCTGGTGAGCGCGGATGGCTCCCGACGGGTCCAACAATGTCCACGACTTGGGCGCCGGCGTAGATGCTGACGCAGCCTTTTATCGGCCCACGGCGCCGCAGGATCGGCAGGCGCCCATCCCTCGCTGCCACAGTTGGCGGAGTCCCAGCACTGATAACAAGATGCCGTGCGAGCACCTTGTCTACCTCCTCACAGAAGAATCGCGATGTGCGTCGGAACTGCAGCAACGTCGCGCGGGAGCAGTGTTCGAGAACGAGGTCGACCAAGTCGGGAAACGCGGTGTGGTCGATGCTGACTGTGACGCTGTCGTCTGCAGAGGATTGGGACACTACGGCATCGTCGCTCGTAGCAGGCATGGCCCGGGGGGAGGTTGGGGAGGTGTAAGCGATGGATGATAGTAGTAGCTCGATCCAAAAGTTGTTGGTCGGCGTCGTCGGCGTCGGCATCGGGAGTGGGTGGCACGTGGCTGCGGGCAACTTTCCATGGGGGCCCCGGGAACGACGGACGCCGAGACGCCGAGCGACCAAAGCCGGTGTGGGAGCCGACCCGGGCAAAACGTCGTCTCTTTTTGTTTGCCCCTTGGCTGGTGGGCGATGGCGCTGAGCGGTGTGTAAGCAGCAGTATCTCGAGCAACGGCCGAGTCGCGCGGAGCGGCAGTTTGCCGATATCGGAAGGGATGGTGGGCATTTGGCTGCAGCGTCGGGCAAGTGGGCCTCCCTTGATAACAGACCGCCAGCCGCAGCGACATCGTCTTACCCACTCTTCATCCACAAGAACCCACCATGACCAAAGTCGCTGCGATCCAGGCCGCCCCCGTCTCGTTTGACCTCCACAAGAGCGTCGCCAAGCTCCAGAGGCTCGTCGCCGAGGCCAAGGACAACGGCGCCGAGCTCGTCGTCCTCCCCGAGGTGGGCTGGTTCCCTTTGCTCTACTAACGCCAGGCCTTCCTGTCCGCGTACCCCCGCAACATCCCCGAGTTTGGCATCGGCTACCGCAAGCCTGAGAACCGCGAGTGGTATGCGCGCTACGTGACCTCTGCGGTCAAGATCCCCGAGGATGCCGTCGGCCGCGACTGGCTCGCCGAGCACCCCGAGCCCCTCGACCCCTCTGACGACTTCTGGGCCTTCTCCGAGCTCTGCCGCACCGCCAAGAGCAACCGCGTCTACCTCTCAGTCGGCATCATCGAGCGCTCGCTCATCGGCTCCACCGTCTGGTGCTGCAACCTCATCTTCACCCGCTGCGGCAGGCTCTTTGCCAAGCACCGCAAGCTCAAGCCTACCGGTGCCGAGCGCATGATCTGGCACGAGGGAGAGGGCGAGAACCCCGTCACCGCCCGCGGCGACCCCATCGCCGAGGCCAAGGCCGCTGACAACCTCCCCGTCGCCCAGACCTTTATCGGCAAGCTCGGCGCTGTCATCTGCTGGGAGAGTGAGTTAGATCGTCTTGCCCCTAACTCACACCAGACTACATGCCCCTCCTTCGCTACATCATGTACAAGAAGGGCGTCGAGATCTACCTCGCCCCCACTGCCGATGGCCGCGACACCTGGCTCCCTACCATGCAACACATTGCCCTCGAGGGCCGCTGCTTTGTCGTCTCGGGTGAGCAAATCCATGTCGTCCATCTCCTGACAGCAGCCAACCAGTTCCAGGAGAACACCGACTTCCCCGAGGACTACCCCGCAAACATTGCGCGTGGCCCCGACGCCCCCCGCGAGATCTGGTCGCGCGGCGGCTCGTGCATCGTTGGCCCGATGGGCAACGTTCTTGCTGGCCCCATCTGGGACAAGGAGGGCATCATCTACGCCGATGTAAGTTTTGTTTCAGCCCCCCGTTCACTGACAGATCAGGTCGACCTCGCCGAGCTGCACGGAGCGAAGCTCGACTTTGACCCTGTCGGCCACTACTCGCGCGAGTCGCTCCTCAAGGGCCTGCTCGCCAAGCTCTAAGGCGCAAAAGGTTGTAAGAAGTCATTGCCATGTCATAAACCGTTGTCACTTTATTCTTTGGGTTGGTGGGCAGCTGTGCATACAATGAAAGAGCCGGTGGGCAGGCAGGAGGGTTCTATTCTACAAGGTGTTGTAGGGAAAGCTTCAGTGGAAGCGGCTTGTTCTCGGCGTAGTGTCGCTCTCGATTCTATGCCCTCTCGATCGAGCTCCCGGCGTATCTATATCTTCTTTTCGTGCGTTCACGTTACTTGTCGTGCTTTTAATTCTTGTTATCGTCCTTGCGGAACTTGAGGCCAAACCACCTCCGCGGGGACGCGGTGGAAGTGCCACCGACGCTCATTATGCTCGGCCGGCGCGCCGCCAGCTGGCTGTGGACATTCTTGAGGCTCGCACTGCGGTACGGCTGCGCCGGGCGTGGTTTCAAGTCGGCAAGGACAGGAGGAGGGGGTGGGGGAGGAGCGGGCCGGAGGGGGACGGCGCCGGGACCGCTGCGCCGGGACCGACGTGTAGAGCCGTCGTTGCTGACGACAGCGGACAGCTCGACGACGCCGTTCACATCACTCCCATCGCGCGGTAGCTCTGATAAGGATAGGCGGTTCTCACTGAGGTATGTCTCACGCACAAGCACCTCCAGGGAGGCGCGCACGAGCGCGTCCAAGGAGGTCGGGGAGGGCAGCTTCTCCTCCAGGCAGGCTGTGGGCGTCTCGGCAGCATCCTCGAACTGGTCCTTGAGTTTACTCTCATCTGTGTGGTCGGCGCTTCCCAGGCGGGCAATGTTGGCGTTCGAGTTGGCGAGCGAGTCGCTGATGTTGCTCCACTCCTCGGTCGACATGCTGGGCGTATGCGAGTGCCCGGGGCACTCTGACTCAAAGGTCGCAGGCGGCGACGGCAGCGCCGGCTGGGGCGGGGAAGACAGGTCGTCCTCCACGAGGTCTGGAACGGTATCCTCGAGCTCCTCCGCCGGCTGGTTGTCGAGCTCCTCGGCCATCTTGCCCCCCACCTCCACCGACTCAGCCGACTCTTCGGATTCGATCGATTTGTCCTCTTCCGATATGGCAGTCTCAGCAGGGTGACCCGCCTCCGCCTCGGCGGCCAGCTGGTCCATCGCAGTGGGCATGAGCTCGATACCATCGGCGATCATCGTCGCAAAAGAAGGACGTGAAGGGAGGGCAGGGGAGGGGGTCGCAGAGCAGTACAGACTGGTTGCGCTGTAGGACGAGGGGCGCGAGGTTTGGGTCGCAGTGTCGAGCATTGGGCGCTGGGACTTGAGCGTCTCGTCGGTCGGGACCCGGCGGAGATCTTGGATGGCGCGCGACCATGCTTCCTGTGCGGCGCGCAGGTTGGCCCAGCCGTCGATGCTAAGGCGCTCAGCTTCGTCAAGTGCGTCGGGTAGCGATGGGAGAGAAAGCGAGGACGGGAGGTGCACTGGCCCGGAGCTGGAAGGCGGCAGGCTTAGCGACATGTTGCGGACCCGACGGCGGTCGGTCCGGGCTTTCACCAAAAGTGCTGGCAAGTCGCTCTCGTCGGTGACCCATTGGCGGGAGGAGGTGGGCTGCGGCGGTGATTGTACCGGCTGGATGGCTGCTGGGCCGAGGCTCATAGCTGCTGGACCGAGGTTCATGAGGCCCAGTGCAGCCTCGAGGGACGGCAGCTCATTGCTCCTCTCCGTCAGGCGTGATCCCCACTCGGAACCGTCTTCTGTCATTGACCTAATTGCGAGAGAGACTTCGTTCATCGTCTCGGCGTGGCGGATGAGAGTCGCCGCGTGGCTGCTCAGCATGTTGGCCGTCAGCAGCAACAGGGCGTTGGGGTCGGTCCGAGTGTCTGACGGGGTGTCAAACGAGGGTGAGGGATAGACGACTGTGGAGCAAGGGGACATGGTGGGCGACACCACGGGCGAAGACGAGGTCTGGCTCGCCTGTGCGTCGGACGACGAGCGCGAGAGCGAGGGTGTAGTGGAGCTTAGCGTCGGGCTCATTGTCGCGGAAGGAGGGAACGGGCTTTCTGGCTGGTCATCTAGCCTCTCAGCGCTGCTCTCGTCGTCCGAGTGTGTGTCGGGGTTCTGTGCATACAGCACGCGCGAGACTGCAACCTCAACGATTGAGCCCTCGCGAGTGACATGGTGGTGGTGCTGGAGATGCGGCGTAAAGCTGAGCGCAACATCCGCGTCGTCCTCGCCATGAACACCGAAACGCCCCGTAGTGCGGACCGCGGTCCTGATAGGCGAGGTACCGGCGAGCTCGGGCTCCATGTCGGGAAGAGGGACCATAACGTCTAGCGGAGAGGATATTGAGCCCTTGTTGAAGCGCGACAGCAGCGAGGAGATTCGGAGCGAGGACCGACGGCCGAGGGACGAAGACGGCCGGCGCCGGTCCTCGCTGTCTGCCGGCGAGTTCTGCTGCGACATTGACTGGAAGGATACACGCCTCTCGCGACCGCGACTGGGGGGACGGACGTCCTTGAGTGTGTTGATACCTTCCCGCGCTGTAAGCGTGGCGAGCGTCTTGTCGAGCTGGTCAATCTTGTTGTCGTAGCCCTTCATCAACGAATTGCTCCTGGTTATCGAGAGCGATGGGCTCAGTCCGTGAAATGAGAACGGGCGTTGCGGAGCCAGGCGCGGAGGAGGGGCAAGGACGACGCTCTTGGGCCGACGCCGTATGTCCGTCGAGGTGATCGGGCGGGGAGGGAGGTCAGCACTAGCCTTCCGCCAAGGAGTGCGGGTTGTGATCGAACGAATGTCAAGTGCCGAGGTAGGGCGAGGGTGGTGCTGTTGCCGGCGATGATAAGTTCCTACCGGGGAGGACTGAGAGGTGGTCGCCACATCACAGTCGGGCTCGATCTGGGTGGTCTGCGGTGAGTTAGCCGTGCTCGGTCTCGTGTTCGCTCTCGCTGCCGACATTGGGTCTCTACACGACTCGGGACTCGCGGTGAGAGACAACTTTCTCTCCTGTGCTGCTTGACTCACCCTGGCGTTCGGAGAGTTGACGATCGGCGTGGCTGATGCGGGCGTTCTGGAACCTGTGCGGCGCTGCTCGGCTCCTGCAGGCATTGCGCGCACAGGGATGCGGGTAGGCTGAGAATCGGCTGCAGCAGCGAAGCTCGATGGACGGCGCTTGTCTGACAGACTTGCCGGGGCAGTCGGTGACTTGTGCTTGGACGTCGAGATCCGCACGGCCGGCCTGGTTGCAACGCTCTGCTGTGATTCTTGGTCTGCCACAGGTCCTGTGCTACTCTCCACCACGGCGAGGGTGTCGATTGTGTTATGGTCCGCGGCATGTTCACTCTGCATGGACGAGGATGAACTGGGCGAGGACGGGGGTGGCGTGTGAACGGCTGGCTTAAGGGCAGGAAATGTGTGGGATGTGTAGGGCCGGAGCTGAACGGGTGTGCGTGAGCCCGACGCAGACAGGCGCGACATGGAGCGGGATGATGATGTGCGCTCCATGTCGACGGTGCTTGTGTTGGCGCTGGAACTGATGCTGGCGATGCCAGCGAGGTCGAGAAAGTCGATGCGAGGGTCGAGAATGGGCTGGGGTGTGGGGCAGTCGCGCTCAAAGTAGGACGCGCGTGGGGTGGGGGTGTTGCTCTCGGTAATGGGCGTGAGCGGCCCAGTCATGGCGCCGAAGAATGGCATGGCGAGTCGAGCTCTGTTGCTGCTGCTCCTGGCTGTTGCTGCTGCTGCTGCTGTTGTTGTTGCTCGACGTGTATGTTGGAGAGTAGCAACAGTCAGCAGCGCATGACCGATGAGGAACGGCGAGCTGGTCCGGGCGGGCGAGTGATCTTCGCGTCGACAAGGAGAAGATGGGAGGAGCAAAGTCGCCGAAAGGCTGCAAGGCGGTGAGAGAAACAAAGAGAACTCGAGCGACTCGGTTTTGTGTTTTCTCCGTGCGACCGTGTCTCGCAGCGAGGGCAGAGCAGGGGGAGCGAGAGCAAGGAGGGGCGGGCTAGAAACAGGACCAGAAGCACTGGCGGACAGGATGACAGAGAGGGATGTAGCAGCGCACGGGCAGGTGGCCCTCGACGGCAGCGTAGAGTGTGTGGCGGCAGGGACGAGGGCTGTTGCCGGCGGTCTCGGGTCCAGTGTTTCGTGCCAGGCAGAGTGAATCGCCTGCACGGGAGTGATAGTGGCATGCCTGGCTGCTGAGAGTGTCAGATAGTGTCAGAGATGCCGCTGCGGCTACCGCATGCGCGCATGTGTCTAGATCGATCTCCTCCCTCCGCCCTATCTGGGCCAAGGTGTAACAGTGACGGCTCAGGCCGCGCCAAGGGCCGAGGGCCGCAGGCCGAGGGGACGAGTGACCGACAGACGAGGGTGGCGAGGGATCGATCTCGTGTCCTCGAGGGCCCAGCGGTACCGGCGGCGACGGCATCGAGGACGGAGAGGGGAGAGTGGGAACGGTGTGATTGACAGACCGAGAGAATTACCCATTTGGTGGCGTCGGGACTGCCACCGCCGTCCAGTCCCTGGAATCACTCATCGCCTCGCCTCTTTGGTGGACGCCCACGTTTTCCCTCACAGGACGGACGGGACAGACACTTGAAGGGCGAGGGACTTCCCGACACCAGTCCATGGGCCATGGGTACACCATTGTTGCGGTGGGAAGCGTCTCAGGATCTTCAGGTATCAGGTGTCAGCCGGCGGCATGTCAGGACGATGACCGCTGCGGATACAACGACGTTGATGGTATCGTGTATCAATCAGCATGCGACCACTCGTTCCGAAAGTCAGACAGGTCGCACATTACCTTCCGACGCCAGAGTGGGTCGGCAGCAGGAGTAGGCCGACCGGGCACGGGAACGGGGTGGGTGCAGAGTGAGCCCGGCGGCGCCAGCGGTGCAGTGATGAGTGTGAGGCGCCCAATGTTGGCTTGGACAAGGCCACCCCGACGACGGGCACTCGAAACGGCAGCTGGGCACGGCACCACGCACCTCATACGTTTTCTGGTTGCAAACGCCCAGATCACGTTGAGCGCCGTCGACGCTGATGAGGCGATATCAAGATCCAGCCAGCCTGATATGGTTACTACTACATCTGGGTCCCCGTGCCCTCGGGCTGCATGGGAGAGTGCATCATCAATGACGACACTCGGAGCCAGATTCCCACATCGCTCGCCGTCCACCAGAGAACGCCTGACCAGGCGGCGGAGTGTTACGCTCGACATCTCCCCGACCTTTTGTTCTCATCTTCCCGTCGCTCAACGCACAAATACCTCCATACCATTGCTCTTCTCGTCATCTCGGAGCTCGGAGCTCGGAGCTCGGAGAGTACCACGCCACGCGACGGTGGCCACGTCGATGTGTCGATCTCTCGAGGTCGGCCAAGCCGAGGCCCTGGTGCAAGCCGGGCTGGATACATCGAGGCCACTACAACTTACAGTCCAAGCACGATCTCATGCCGCTGGGGCCGCTGACCACACTGACACGAGAGGGACAGAGCACATCTACCCTAGATCTCGACAATCTCCCAGTGAGATAGAGGAGGGTGGGTACCAACTGCACACCTAACTGAGGTTGGTCGTTGACCGTTCACTGCAGCCGCGCCGCACCATCGCTCGCCGTCGGCGACATGGGACAGATCGTACATGCAGACGGACGTGGGCATGGACATGTCATGGACACAGCCCTGGACGTCGTACAGAGACAAGAACGGAGACGGGACCACCACCGCGAAAGAGGACAATGACACGAGCAACTTCTGACATCAGGGGATGAGAGTTGTTGCTGTATGAGACGTTCTAATCCATCCCGGTGTGCGAGAACGGCCATGACAAGAACCCACGTCCTTGCGCCTTTTAGTCTCACAGATCTTGGCTCAGTTTTGTCCCCTGCGAGGGAGGTGTTGGAGAGTCATTTGGCTGGCAACCCTCTCTCTCCAAGACCAGCCAGTGTCTGTCAAAAGACTACGCCATCTCTGACCATGGGAAACTACCGAGGGACTGGCGCTCAAGGCGAAGCAAGATGACCCTTGTGGCAGGAAGGACTCCAGGCAAGGTGTTTCAGCGCGGCAGCCTGGGGAGCCAGACACTTCAGAATCCTTAAACTCGGTTCCCAATCGACCCAATCGCCATCAAAACCGGCCGCCTTGTGTCTCTCGAATCCTCCCCTCGCAGTTTGCGTTTACCCATATACAGTTCTCTGAAGAGCACCTCAACCTGCGGCCTATATCGCCAGCGGCGCTGCACCGATCTGATACGCCAGCTCGGTCACCAACAGTCCGACCAGCCCAGAGACCGAAGACACGGGGCTGACTGATGGAGTAACTGACTCGGAGCTCACTGCGATCCCACAGAGTATCACTGTTCGTGTGCAGAGGAATGCTTTTAGCATAGAGGTGTGAGAAGAGGAAGCCTGTTGTGTATGCGGGAGTTCAAACGCTTGAGATCGCCAGCGCCACCTTGCCACTCACCAGGCGTCCGTCCCAACGGCTCCGCTAGTGAACGGTCCTAAGGCCGGTACGATACGAGCGTCTCCCAAGACTGAGGTATTGAGACTGACCTAGATACACTTGGGGAAGCATCAGGCGAGCTGTGATGGAAGCGAGGCTCTACCTCATAGGTGCTCTACCTCGTTGTCGGCCCAGATCTGTGGCGGTTCTGCCCATGCTGGCGTCATTCTCAGACACAGCGCTCACCATCTTGTCGCTCTCTCGCTCTCTTCTTCTCCGTCCTCTCACATGGGCATTCTGCACGCACATGCCGCCGGTCAACAGTAGCCAGACCCACTGACTCCTCACGGCCTCGGGTATGAGCTCGATGGAAGTGGCTCAATATGCTAGTGAGCAGCTATATCTCAATGGAGGACCCGTGAACAAGCGGGTCTGTGGTCTTCTTTCACTCAACGCAGCACCCCTGTCCTCAAAGCAGAACCTCGGCCCTACTACCAAGTGCAGCTGCACGAGGTGTTCTACTGCAGCCTCCTGTCTTCTGGAAATGCTGCACACGTGCACTGGATGGGTCATGCCTGCAAGTTGGAACTTGTTCCCTTTCCAGACCGACTTGTGCAGCGGCACGTTGTGAACATCCGACTTTGGGCGGCATGACCAGACATACTGTTGCAACGTCTCGACCAACCCAGCATCAACGTCCAGCGTCCAGTCCTCAGCCGCTGTCCGGAGTAGTGACCTGCAAGGTCTGCACAGGATTCCTCCTCGCTGCGCAGACGTCTGGAAACAACCACAAAGCACAGACTACCGAGTGAACGCGCTCAGCTGGCTGAGGCAGTGTCTTTCAACGGGTAAGCCAGCACACAGCCACAGCAGAGGCAATGCCCAAGCAAGAGCTTAGCCAACCGCATAGAGGAGTGGAGTCCGTCATCGGGCAGACTGTATGGTCAGGACTGCCGGTCAGGGAAGCTACTGGCGGCAGAGCCAGCAAGCGAACGCAGCAAATCAACAAGGGTGACGAGAGGGAGCTTGGTGGGGGTACTTCTGCAAGAGTTGCGACGGCGGGGCAAATTTCTCACCAGCCTCGAGGATGGCAACTTGTAACGGGGAATTCAGCTAAACTGCTCTTGTCTGACAGCTAACCGCATCCTGGCATGGTTGAGGAGAGGCGTACATTGCTGCTCGTCCGACGACGCGCTCACTCGAGCCACAAGCGGCCCGTTCGGACGTGCCACTCGACTTGTTAGCCCAAGTGCCACCTGCCACAAGAGCAGGATAAGGTGCACAACAGATCCGCAAGCAGCAGCACTGGTTCTGAGACTCGCAGCTCTGAGATCCGTCGCCTCCCCACGAAAATGGCTGGCTGCCAAGGGTGGCAAGGTGGCCGCTGGTCAGACGACCCAGCCAGGAGTGGACGTGTTTTCGGCGTCGTTGTTATTGTTGACGTTGGACACATTCGCCGCCATCCCCACAACTTTGTTGCTGGTGGCGACTCCGGGGCCTGGGCACCGGGCGGAGCGGCGGCACGCACTGGACATCTGACCTGCTGCATGTCCGCATCTGGTGCGTTCGCGGCTCTGGCAAAGCGACAGGCGACGTGTTCCGGCCTGGCTGCCAGAGGGCTGGCAGCGTGAGTGGAGAATTCGGATTCGGGTTCGGGCGAGGAGTGCGTTCTGTCCGCTCGTACGAGAGTTGGCTCCAGTCTTGATGGTCGGCGTCCGCATGATTCTTGCAAGTCGTCGCCTGCCCCACAGAACTGAACGCTCGTCGCGGCCACCTGCGAAGCTCCGACGCCGGAGAACCTGGACCGCGCATCCTCGGCGGTCGGGGGGCATTTCGGTCCATACGCGCTCGCTCCACAACAGCCTACGCAGATGGTTGCCATTTAAAGACATGGCATTTTCGGGTCTTGGGTGTGCGCGCGCGCGCGCGCGCTGGACCTGCACATGAGTCTCTAGTTAGTCACGCGTGCACAAAGAAAGTTGGCGAGAACAAGCATGTAGCGCGCTAGCTCGCGCCCGAAGCGAGACCGAAGCGAGGCAGGAAGCATCCGACGACACTAGGTTGTTCACCTTCGGGGCAGGGAGAGGATCGGGACGGGGACGCGTCGTCCTTTGTGGCTTCGCTTGCTGCTTCGGTCAGGGGGCAAGCAGTCATGTCGAGCGCATCGGGGAATAGGTTGTGGGATGAGCGGGGCCGGGGTTCTTGCGGAGATTCGCTGTACAGTGCCAGCGCCGCTCAGGAAGGCGAGGCAGCAGAGCGGATGTGGCTCGATGCAACGGCTCCACTGAGGTCACTCGCAGACTGCCGCGCGACAAGAAGAAAGAAGAAAGACACGCGCGCTCCACAGCCCCGGACATGGCCGCGGGCTCTAGTGCTATTTTGACAATAGCGAAGAGCACATGACGGCGAGATCCCTGCGTTGACCTGGCACGAGCTCCATGGTATCCCTGGTTGGCCTCGGCGCACCGAGACGAGCTAGGTTATGAGCGACGTAGGCTGGTGCCTTGTGCTTCATGTATCACGTCTCGACATGACCTTGCCGCGCGCATGCCACATCCACCTCCTGCCTTCTGGGCTGGCGTAAATCAGATGACATGCACTTGAAGGCCGATGCATGCCGGAGTCTGCTCGCAGAGGCTGCTGTTGATGGAATAGCCGACGCGATGCCGAGGGAGGCGAGCGTGGGCGAGGATGGCGCACAAGACGGGGTCCGCTGTGCCTTGCACGCGAATGGCAGCCTATACCGCGGCTGTCACTATGCTACCAGCTGCCAGTACGACATGCGCGATGCCAAATACCTTGCTGGATGCCAAACTGGAGCCAAACGGGCCCGGGTCACGTCAGAAGGTCGATCACGCGGGGCGACGTGGTCGGAGGCAGAGGTCAGTTGAGGTCGGATGTGGCCGTCCACTGCACTTTGCTCCGAGTCGAGTCGGCGATTAAGCTCCACCAGAGTATTGCGCTTGCCAGAGTATTGGGTCTTGCCAGAGTATTGCTGGCAATCGTTGGACAAGGATGGTCCGTGCAAACGTGAGGAGCGTGGGGAGCATGAGGAGCATGAGGAGCATGCAGAGGGGCACAGTCGCGAGGTCGTCCTCCCGGCTGAAACGCCACGCCCCGCCACTGTCTGCCACCTGTCACCTTCCGCTCGCCACGCCCCTCGTCCCCGCCCTCCCCCGCATCTCCGCGCTTCCCCAGATAATGGATGCTATGCTGCAGCAACAACTCTCCGTCCGCCGCCCGGGTTCCTCAATTAACCCCCGATCCAAGCTCATGACGGGACTGAGGGGCGGTCGAATGAAAAGCCCCAACGACCAAGTCACCTTGCCCTAGCCCTTGCCGATGCCGTTGTCCAGTGCGGGGCCGTCGGTGCCTCGCTGCGTTTCAAGGCGGGCGAGCTGCAGTCGCACTATTTAGCTCTGTACTCTCCGGCAACACAGCTTCCGTCGCCGGGCTCGGCAGGATGTGCATCGGGTGGACCTCTTGTCACGGTGGACTCGAGTCTGAAGCAGCGAGCAGCGCGCAGCGGGCAGCGAGATGTACGTGCATTGTGGGACTGCAGGAGAGACACTGCCCACCCGCCCACCAGATCCCGAGACAGAGCGAGCCACGGCCAGGCCAGATCTCTCACGCAATCGCAGCCAGCCATGCGCAAGCACAAGCTCAGCCCTTTGGGAACCGCGCCGTCGACCAGGCAACGTGCCAACCACCCCAGCCAGCTGCCAGCCCTGCCCGCGGGATGGCAGATTGCAGATTGGTTCACATTTGTGATTCCGATTGTGACTCTGATTGTGATTGCGATTGGGATTGCGATTGTGATTGCGATTGCGACCGCTGCGGAGCTGAGCTGCGCCGTGCATCGGAGCATGCATTGTATGTGCGATCCCTGCTCCAATAGCAAGACTGGGGTGCGGGTAAGGCTCGCTCGCTCGCCTCGTCTGCTATCTCGGCCCGCCTCGCCTGGGTGCTCTCCTCGCGTGTGGGTCGTCTTGGCGCCGAATCAGGCGGAGGCGGCACAACCATGGCACAACCATGTGCGGCCAGTGTGAGAAACTTTTCTTTCAATGAATGCCGCCTGGCCGCAGCGCCCAGCTATGACTGGCCCGGGGTGCCTCGTGCAGATGACCAAGCACGCCGTCCCTCGAACTGCAGGTGGGCTTCTGCGGGCCGGCGTACCTCGCCCGCAAAGTCATGTGGGCGGGGCCCATGCGATTGATTGCGCGCTCGAGGCAGTCTGGGGTCGGCATGTATCTGGTATCTGCATCTGGTATCCGGTATCAATGTGGCTCTGCTCGGCCGAGCTTCGGCAAGATGAACGGAATGTGGCATGCCCACCGCCCACCCGGGGACGCCGAGATCCTGATTTTTCTCTTCCGCTCGAGCTGAAGCCGATACTCGCGACTCGGCACCACCTGAGACGACGCGGCAGTGCATGCAGAGATCTGGGGGCTCCTGATGCGTGATGCCTGCTGCTGGCCTGCCGGCCTGCTGCTGCGACCAACGCGGAGCAGCCAGCGCAACCCCGAGCCGCGTGCTGCTGACGGCCCGCGACATGCTTCATTTTGCCGACTCGTTTCGCGCGCAGCTCGGCATTCGCACGAAGACGACACATGCAATCAATGTGATCCGACGTGCACGCAGTGGGAGCGTAGCGCCACATGGCAGGCATCTGAGCACTGATCTCTGACTCGGTCTGGTCTGCTGATGTGAATCGGCAGCCAGCCAGGCCGGAGATGGATGCCCACCCGGCGAGATAGGTGCGGCCAATTGATGGCAGCGGGCGCTGGGAAGCACAGGCCCCTGCTGGAGGCGGAGCTGGGAGCTGGAGCTGGGAATCGTGAACCTGGAACCGACGGGAAGCGGCCAGAAGCCGCCCCGCCCAGGTACTGGCTCTGTTCACTGATACACGACCACTCTTCGCCTGCTGCTACCCTCTATTGTCCTCTGAATGTCGCACGGCGTACCTCGTGCCGTGGGGTGTCGTGTGCTGACGGTGGACTGACGTGACGACGGGGCTGGCGACAGGCGGACGGCGCACTCGGGCTGGCGTGCAGGCAGGCGGTACGCGGCCGCGCACGCTCACTTGTCTCGAGGGAGTGTGGGGACCCGGACGGCCGCGTCTGCACTGGCGGCCTCCAAGCTCCACGGGGCCACAGGCACGCGGGCGGGGCAGCGGCTGCAGGTGTGCAGGTGGCGGCGGCGCGGGGCGCGGGGTGGCGCCGCCCGCGCGGCGTGGCCTTTGCAGCTAAAGAACTGGGGTCGGGGCGGCAGCGGCGGGCTATGGCCTGCCTTGGCGATGCAGCCGCTCTGGAGGGTGCTGGGTGCGGTTCCCGCTGCCACTCTCGCAGGCTGTGGTCTTGGCCGTGCCCTGCTCGCGCGCTGCTGCTGCGCCAAACGCCACGCGCCACGGCCGCGAACGTGCTGCCGTGGCGCCAGCTGGCGCGCGCCGCACGGCGCATGGCGCGATTCCATGCCATGAATGTGCCTGCGTCTGTCGTCGGTCGCATTCAGACGCCCCGGCTCGACTCGTGCTCTCCAGATTGCGCAGTGCGGGGTGCGGCCAAGACACGGCGCCGGGGCCAAGACACGACGTCACGAGATACAGGCCGGCCAGTGGCAGGGTGCGAATATGCCGCGCCCGCACTCGCCATGTCCGTGCGCTGCAGTCTGTCGCGGCCGTCGTCGTCTTGGCGGTCGCCATCGCAGTCGCAATCGTACGCGTGATCGCGAGCGTAGTCGCGAACAGGGGACCCCAGCGCCACGGACAGCAGGCGCAGCTTCCTTCGCACCGTTGCTCGCACTCTGGGATGTCGTACGCGATTGAGCGCCAGGCTGGGAAGCTGCCGCGCTCGCACCGGGCAGGACCCGCCGTGCGATGACGCGAGCCGGCGGGGCGAGAAGCGCGCACGGGCGTGCTGATGTCACACAGAAGACGAGAACAAACAAACTCGTCGGTCGTGGCAGTAGCCGCGATAGCCGTGGCGGTGGCCTTTGCCGTGGCCGCCGCCTGCCAGCGGTGCGAGATATGCATGTCAGAGCATGTAAGCCGGATTGAGCACCTGGGCGGGGTGAGGCTGGCAGGGGTCAGCGCCGGGCGTCTGCTCGCACCGGAAGGCACTGCGTTGCGTGCATGTGGCGGAGGCCAGCAGCATGGTGTTGTCCTGGCGCCGGTCCTGGCCTGGACTCTGGACTCTAGTCTGCACTCTGCTGCCTCTGCCGAGCAGTCTGCCAGTCTGCCAGTCTGCCAAGCTGTCTCGCGGCCGAGTTCTCTGTCGAGCGCGCGCTCCGCTGGCGCCGAAACGCAAGTGGCGCGCCCCGCTGCGGCCGTCATCCACACGCCACGCAGCTATTCTCCGCCCGCATCTCCGCTCGCGCTCATCTCCGCGCATGCCTCCGCCAGGCCCCGCTGGCAGTTGGCCGAGTACTCGGCCGGTGCCAGTGCACTGGCAGTGGGAGGCGATCCTGCAGTCGCAGTCGCAGCCGCAGCCCAATCGGTCCGCCCGCCGCCATCTGCATCTCCGGTCCGGTCGCAGCACGCTGGATTGCTGCACAATCGCAACCAGCGCAATCTGTCTCCCCAGCCCGTCTGCCAGCGTCCAGCGCACGCGCGTGCGTGCGTGCGAGCCGGGCGGCGGCGGCGGGTGCCGGGGCAGCACAGGCCAGGCCACGGACCATGCATGCATGCGCGAGGAACGTGCGCCGGGCGGGCTGTCGGCCGTGTTTGCGCACGCTATCGGATTCCGTCTGCCATGAGTGATTCTTGCTCTTGTTCTTGTTTTCTGCTGCTGCTGCTGCGCTGCTGCTGCGCTGCTGGGCGGGGGCCGCGCTGTGGCTCAAGCTTTACTCGAGCGCGGCTCGTGCTGCGCTGCACGGGCACCCGCCTCTGCAGCAGCAAAAAGTTGCAAAGTGGGTTTGGCCTGGTTTTGGGTGTGGATTTGGGAGCAACGCGCCCAGGGCAGCGAGCGTTTCGGCGAGGCAGCCACCGACGTACTGGCCACCGATAGCTCAGGAGCTTGCAGCTACTGCTGCCGCTGCTACTGCTGCTGCTGCTGCCAGCCGCAGTGCTCGTTCCTGCGACCTGCGAGCGAGCGATTCCAGCAACCGGGCACAGTGGACGCCCAGCCACGCGTCTGCCCCTCGCCGTGGCCTCTCTCAGTGGCAGCTTCATCTGGGAGCAATGCATGTGGCACTGCGCCGTAGTCTGCAGCAGCAGCAGCAGCCACGACAGCACGCCCTGCGTGCGATGCTGCAAGTCTCAGGAAAGCGCGGAATGCACACGGCCCCGATGCCCTAGTGCCGTAGCGTAGCTGCTGCCGGCCTCGGCGTGCTCGCGCTGCCGCCGACACCGCGTGGTTGCGTCCCGCCCCGCATACTGCGCGCCGCTTACGCCCACCACTCACGGCGGCGCCGGCCTCGGCGGCGCCGGCCGCTGCCTGCACCTCGCTACCTCCGCTCGGTCGCTCGCGCTGCACGCTGCAGGCTGCGGAGTCGCCGCAGCGCGTACGTCCCCGCCCCGTCCGTCTGGCTCGTCGTCTCGTGTCGCAGCGCACGCTTCCCGCGCGCTGGGCCGTCTGCGTCTGCGTCTGCCGCTGCCTGCAGCGGGCTGGCGCCGTGTGGCGATGCTGCAGCACGCGCCGCGCGAGCAGCAAGCGAGCAAGCGCGATACGCGTAGGCCGGGCGTGGCGCGCGGTATCAGATACGACGCCCACGCCAGCCGCCAGCCGCCAGCCGCCAGCCGCCAGCAGGCCGGCGTGCTTCTGCCCGCCAGCGCAGCGCCAGCGCGCCGCACGTGCCCGCGTGACGCGCCGCATACGTGCAGATGCATGTCGCTGCGCGCCCGAGAAGCATGTGCGCGGTCAGCAGACGGCAGACAGACAGCAGCCGCCGGCCTCCGCCACCAGCATGGCCTGGCCGCCCAGACGCCGCGAGCGCTGCGTCAGCGGACTGGAACCGGACTGGAACTGGACTGGGCTGGGCTGGGCGGGACTGGAACTGCGCTGGTCTCGTGCGCGGGCGCGCCTGGAACTGACAGGACCGTAACTGAACTGGACCGGAACTGATCTGGAACTGACTCGAGTGGAACTGGGGCACGACCCAGCGAGCGGCGCAGCCCTCCCGCGCGCACGCCTGCTCGCGCCCGCCCCCGAGTGTGTCTGATCGAGTGACGCGCTGTCCTGAGCCCGAGCACTGCCGGCCTGGAATGGAATTGATACGTGTTCATGTGTGTGTGCTGGAACAGCGCTGTCTCACTTGCGGGGCGCGGGGGCAGGCTGGAATCGAATAACTGGGATGGGATGAGAGGGGAGCGCATGCACGCGGATGGGGCCGCTGCGCCACGCTGGCTGGGTGTGGAGGCACCGCGCAGCGAGTGGGCTGGGCCCAGCAACAGGGGACGGGGGGATGACGGGCCAGCAGACGTGCTGGTGCTGGGAATCAGGACTACCGCCAGCTGGCGGGCGGCGTGCCGTGGCGCCGCGCGCCGTGGCGTGGCGTGGGGTTCTGAGAATGGGAAACCAAACGCAGAGACGCAGACGCACGCAGACGCAGACGTATGACGAACGGGCACTGAATGCAATGCTCGCAACTCGTGCAATGCATGCAACTTGCAGCCAGCCGGGCGAGACGGCGGCTGGGGTTGGGAGGGACATGAATGAATGGGGTGCTCCGCCGTCCGTACCGGCGAATGCGAATGCGTGATGCGATGCTGCGCGATGGCAGCTGCGTGCCAAGCGCGGCTCGGCGGGCGACGCGACGAGGAGGACAGAGTGCAGAGGGTGGGCTCCCGCGGTGCTGCTCGACGACAGACTGCTGCTGCTGCTGCATCTGATGGGACAGAGTGCCACTGAATCCCCAGGGGACCAGGCGGGGCGGGCAGGATGTGACGAGAGCCCAAAGCCAAGACAATGATCGAGAGGAGAGGGAGGGATGGGCGGCGGGGCCCACCGTAGCAGGATGCCATGCAAATGACACGTGGTTTATAGGGGGGGTAAATAAATAGTGAATACTGTGGGGGTGGATGGTTCTGGCAGAAGGGAACAGAGCAGCCAGGTCACATGCCCTCGGGCTCGGCCGTCCCCCCCCTCCCTCCCTGGGTGTCGTCGTCGTTTGTTGGTCGTCGTCGTCGTCGTCCGTTTTTATTCTCTGTCTGGAGCTAGAGCTTGTGTCGGGCTGTGCATCTCTTCCTCTGCTGCTGCACTGCTGCACTGTTACTTATTAGTATTAGTATTATTTGTATTAGTATTAGTATGGCTGGCTGGCTGGCTGGGGGTGACAAACATTAAATGAATAACAATATAATATATTGCCACCAGATCTAGAATAAGACTCAGCCAGCCTCACTCTTCTTCTGCCAGCCAGCCAGCCAGCGTGACTACGGTGGACACTGCTACTCTCCCTCCCGCCTCTCACTTTACTCTCTCTCTCTCACCCTGGGACACAAACGCCACACCCACGGCTCCCCTCCTCTGATTACACTCTCGCTGGTGTAAGTTTG